>JAGSMP010000598.1:0-145750 GCA_029286625.1 Parnassius orleans
TAAGTTCTGTAAGACCCGTCGCAGAAAACACAAAAACTCTCCGATCACTCTTAATCTCATGGTTGTTGACGGAGATGAAGTCTTCAGCAGATTTGACTGCATACAGGCAACTGAACAGACAGATCTCCAAATGCATGCAGCGGGACTTGCGCAACTTCAGCAGCTCGTGAAGAAGCGATCGAGCGGAACCAGGGCTCAAAGTCTTTGCCGAGATCCTGCCAGAAGAGCCAACTGTCGAAGCTGACCGATTGTGGCAGCATCGTTTCCGGTACACGAGATTTGAGTGAGATTGAGAGGTTCTATGGGCAGCTGTACACGTCATCGTTGGAGCCACGCGCAAGTGTGAGTAACGATCCAAGAGCAAGTCTTATCCGACACTATTCGATGATATCCTGACGTCGGTGAGTCGAGATTAGAATGGCTCTCCAGCACCTTAAACAGCAAGGCCCCAGGCGAGGATGGAATTACAGCGGAGCTTCTAAAAGCGGGTGAAAACCGGTACTTGAAGTCCCAGAAGCTCTAATTCCGTCCTCCGGTAACACATACACCGGAGGCGTGGAGAAGTGCGGCGGTCTTGTTCTTAAAGAAAGCGACAACGCTCTCTTGAAGAACTACAGACCGATTTCCTTCTGAGCCGCGTCTACGTGCTGTTTTCGAGTCATTACGATTCGTCTCGCATGCAGAACGACGACTTACTCCCGAACAAGCCGGTTTCCGAAAAGGCTTTCCATAGACCACATACATCTTCGGCAAATTGTACAGAAGACCGACAGGTACAATCTGCCACTTTGCCTTGCGTATGTGGACTATGAGAAAGCCTTTGATTCCGTCGAAATGGGCGGTGCTGCAGTCCCTTCAGCGGTGCCAAGTGGACTGTCGGTATATCGAGGTGCTGAAGTGTTTGTACAGTAGGGCTACGATGGCTATCCGAGTACAGAACCAGAGTACGAAACCTATCCAACTGCAGAGAGGTGTAAGACAGGGTGACGTAATATCCCCGAAACTCTTCACCGCTGCATTGGAAGACGTTTTCAAGCTACTGGACTGGAAAGGATACGGTATTAACATCAATGGCGAGTACATCACTCACCTTCAATTTGCCGACGATATAGTCCTTATGGCAGAATCGCTGGAGGAGCTAAGCACTATGCTCAATGACCTCAATAGTGTCTCCCAATGTTTAATGTCCATGTCACACCTATGCCGGTAGAAGTTGTTGACGAATATGTTTACCTGGGACAAATAGTCCGACTAGGTAAGTCCAACTTCGACCGAGAGGTCAATCGACGGATTCAACTCGGCTGGGCAGCGTTCGGAGATTACGACCCATCTTCTCGTCAGGCATACCTCAAAACCTCAAACTAAATTGTACAACCAGTGCGTGTTGCCAGTGATGAATACTGGAACTGAGACGTGTTCCTTCACTGCTGGCCGTATGAGGAAGCTCAAGGTCGCTCAGCGAGCTATGGAAGAGCTATGCTCGGGGTTTCTATGCGTGATAAACTTAGAAATGAGGATATCATAGTAGAACCAGAGTAACCGACATAGCCAAAAGTTAGTAAGCTGAAGTGGCAATGGGCAGCCATATAGCTCGAAGAACCGACAACCGATGGGGAAGAAAGGTTCTCGAGTGGCAGCCTCATACCGGCAGGCGAAGTGTGAGCGTCCCCACTAGATGGAGTGACGACCTGGTAAGACATACAGGGAAGTCAATGGATGCAGGTGGCTCGGGACCGTGCTTTGTGGCATTCCGTGGGGGAGGCCTATGTTCAGCAGTGGACCTGTGAAGGGCTGTAATGAATGAATGAATGAATGAATAGAGGAGTCAGATCTTCAAGTGTTTTCTCAAACGAGGGGAAATATTTCATATGGAGGGAGGGGCTATAAAAAACGCCCAATAAGATTTTGGTGATGGATAATGTAATTTCCAATAAGAGATGTTCAGCTTCATTAGGCAAGGGTGGTTGAGTAGACAAATTAATAATCTTAAATGGAATATCATATCTAAGGTAAATTGCTACCCCACCACCACCCTGCCCTACTCGGTCATTTCGAATATGATTGAATCCTGGTAGTGAATAGCATGTGGAAGGTAAACATGGTTTGAGCCACGTCTCGGATACAAGAATATCACTGAAGAAACTACTGTTAAATGATGCAAGCATGTCTGGAAAATGGCGGAATACTTTGGGCATTAATATGGATAACATTGAAATTTTTCAGTACATCTGAGAATTGAGAAGATAGGACTTCGTTGAAAGGAGTGAAATCTGTACTGTGAAAACTATCGTCACTACTGCCGCTTTCAGAGTAAGGTGTCATAAACGAATCATTATTTGAATTATTATCATTGAACAAGTCAGAAATCATAATAAGTCTTTCTTTTTATAAAAAAAAATTAAAAAGAATAAAAATATGATATGGTAATGCGTATATATAGTGATATAAAATAATAATAATATATTATATAGATCTAAATAATATAAATAAATAAGAAATAAACTAAATATCCTTTACCAACCAGCGTTACTAGAAGATCGCAAACCGCAACTAAACAATCAATAGATATTACACTTCATACGTACACAACAACGATATGGAACCTCAACCAAGCACGTCGAGCAAAAGCTCTTTTTCCCCAAAAAAGAAGAGACCACGGGCTTCTCTTAGCGTTACCGAAAATCTTATGGTACGCAATGTCTACAAATACGTATTTGAGCAGGAAACTGCTTCGGTATTACCTAATGAAGTACCGGAAAAATGTGTTTCTAAGACAGCTGAAATTTTGGGAATCGGTATGACCACAGTGTTCAGTGTATTAAAGAATATAAACAAAACGAGCAATTTAAGTCTCCTGAAAACTTGGACCGAAACATAATTTCAAGAATAAATTAGACGATTTCATCTTAGCGGCTATAAGGCGAAAAGTACACCAATTTTTTTGTGTAAATGAGGCACCCACCATTGCAATGTTAACTTTAGTGTTATTTTTACATCTTTGCACGCGGCGTTATGTATGCGTAGATACAGAGCTTGTTATAGATACAGTGTGCGTGACGATGACTGTCGCGTCACTATCACACAATCAAAGCTGCATATTTACGCTTACGCACGAATAGCGTTTTTTTGAGGTTCTATTTGACTTTTTTCTATTGCGTAGACTTTCTTCCCATAATCTGTTTAAATTACAGATTCTTAAGGTTGTTAATGATGACCCAGATTTACCGAACTTCTCTTGGAGCTTGAAGAAAATTTTAAAACACTAAATTTAAAATACGCCACAAAATCAAGAAAAGCGTGCTAATAGATAGACGCGATATGGTTTTGTGGCACCGCTGACTACTTTCAAAATATAAAAAGATTATCGCAGGAAGGAAGGTACATTTATTACCAAGATGAAACCTGGATCAACGAAGGTAATTAAAAATTTCTCTGTTTTATTTATCTATTACAGTGTAGGTGTTGCATGCCACCGGTGAATTTAATGAGTAATTGGTATTTTCATTTTCTCGAAGGTCATACACCGAAGAAGCAATGGATTTACCAGACTGTACAATCGTCCCGGCAGGCATTCTTAGAAGGTTGACCACTGGCTTAAAAGGGCCTTCAGGAAAAGGCAAACGGCTAATTATTAGCCATATAGGTGGGGGAAGTTTGTAGAAGATAGCTTACTTGTGTTTGAGGCTAAAAGAGGAAAAGAAGATTACCATCAAGAGATGAATGCTGAGTGTTTTGAGGAGTGGTTTGGTGGGGTTTGCCCAAACTAAAACCTAATTCCGTAGTGGTGATGGATAATGCCCTTATCACTCCAGAAAGTTAGAATCACTACCTACAATGTCTTGAATAAACCAAGAATACAAGAGTGGATGGCGAACAAAAATATCCCATTCGAGGCACAAATAGTAAAAGCTACTCTTTTAGACATTGTACGGCAGCACAAACATGAACACCGACAAGTATACGTGGACGAGATGGCAGCGGCGTCGATTCACTGTTTTACGTTTGCCCTTACCATTGTGAGCTCAATCCCATTGAGCTGATTGAAGTGAGCCAAAGGGTATGTTACAGAAACAACAAGACCCAAAATTCAAAATAGATGTAAAAAACTGAAGGTCTAAATGAAGTGACTGCCGAAAATGGAGTAGCTGCGTGGCTCACATAATAAAAGAAGAATACAAAATGTTTAATCTCGACCACATGATCGATAGTGTCTCAGACAAGTTTATAATAAATGTTACAGACAGTGACAGTGACAGTTATGATATTATATATAATGACGATGAATAAAAAATGTAATACTTAAGCATAGTTTTTTTAATGAAATCCCTATGATGACATACACTATGGATAATTTTCGTCTGATGAACTGACAACATGTATGTACCTTAAATAAATCTTGACGTAATTTTTAAAACGTCAGTTAAAAAATTACCATTCAGTCGTTTTCTGTATCAGTCAGTCATTTTTGATTCATCAAAACCTGACAACCCAGTAAACGTCAGGCAGCTTCGTTTAATTAAAATACGACTTTAGTAATAATTTTAAAGTATTGGTAAAACAGTAATATACACATATACTGAGTAATAATACAGCTTAAGTACCTATGCTAATGGATAAAACACTTTAACGATTACAGCATACAAAGAGAGAAATCTTAATTTAGCTATCTTGAGTACCTAGCTTTAGTAATAAATATAATAAACTAGTCTAAATATACTAAAGTACTTAGCTTTATGATGAAACAATAAAGAGAACAAGGTTAATAATTTTGATGTGTCAGTACAATACAGTAAACGCAGTCCTATGCTGAAGTAATAATACAATTTAAAGTAACTATGTTAATAAATAAAACACTTAAACAATTATAGTACAAAGAGAGAAATATTTACTTAGGGTAGCAATCTAAAGTTCCTAGCTTTAGTAAGAAATATAATAAAGTAGCCTAAAATTTTGAAGTGTCAGTACACTAAACACAGTGATATGTGGAAGTGATAATACAACTTAAAGTACTTATGTTATTGTATAAAACACTTAACCGATTAAAGTACAAAGAGAGAAATATTTACTTAGGGTAGCAATCTAAAGTTCCTAGCTTTAGTAAGAAATATAATAAAGTAGTCTAAAATTTTGAAGTGTCAGTACACTAAACACAGTGATATGTGGAAGTGATAATACAACTTAAAGTACTTATGTTATTGTATAAAACACTTAACCGATTACAGGAGAAAATCCTAGTGTGGGGGTAACGTTTTTTAAATAAAAGATTAGAAAAGATTAAATTAGATTAAAGTACAAAGAGAGAAATATTTATACTTAGGTAACAATCTGAAGTACCTAAATTTAGTAGGAAATATATTAAAATAGCTTAAATATACTAAAGTACTTAGCTTTATTATGAAATATAATAAAGAGAACAAGGGAAAAGAACACTACATCATTGAGAAAAATGGCAGATCAATAAAATGGATTGCAGACTGCATTTAAAGAGGCTCGTTACGAAGTTATTTTGCCTTGATAATTCTCTTAGATCTAGCAGTAGAAATAATCTTGTTTCCTTTAGCACTATCTTCGCCAACACTCTTCCCCGATAGCGACAACCCTTCCGAATAACTGGTTGAACAGGAAATAGATTTCAGATCAACGAATGAGGTGGTGGTATATCACCGACCATTGGAACCAATTATGACTATCTGACCGTCTTTTGTCCAACATTTATTAATGCCAAACTAATTACAAACAGCTAAGAAAAGGTCATGTCGACTCTTGGTCAAAAATTCTGATGCATTTATACCAGTATTTTTGAATGCAGTTTTGGCATACGAAATGAGAGTTTTAATTTCAATATTATTAAACTTGACTAGAACGGGACGTGGTTTACCTTCTTTAGAAATGCCTAAGCGATGACATCTGGTGATTACATCAGTATTTATATCTGTCAATTTTAATTTTTCTCCAAACAATTTACACACTGTAGAAGGAAGGTATTATTTCTTCTCCTCTCTAATACCATGTAAAAGGATCATCTTACGTCTGGATCTCATTTCAGATTGTTCATATAATTTGAATAACAGTTGCACTTGTTCATTGAGAGTTTTTAAGGATGTGAGCACAAAAGAACGAAACATTTCAAAATCTGTTGAAAGTGAGGAAGGATTACCCGCTGTTGGTGTAGAGCTACTTGCTTCTAGACTTTTCTGAAACTCTTCCATTCGAGTGTTGAACAAAGTTGACATGTCTTCAAGTGACTTCTGAAGTGTCTCCATTTTATTGACAGTGCGAGGGCAGGTTATAAACACACTGTGAGAATTATTTAGTGGCAAAATTCAGTCGCAGGCTTGTAAATTGTTGTACGGAAATATGGTAGGTAAAAGACTTTAATTTAGCACATCAGTTGCACAAAACACTTGTTAAATATATTATTTTTCCTTAAATTACGCAGCTTGTTATTTTTACCTATCCTGGGTTAACGCTTGAAACCGCAAAGCTCCGGATATTAGCTCCAAGAAGGGAACTTTCAAACAGGCCGTCAAGTCCTACAAAAAAGCATTACGGAAAGCTAGTCTCGATCGCATTAAACATATTGGCAAAACTCTCTGCCAGACCATCCGGCACTAGAGCTTTTTGGTCTCTCGCCAAAGCGGTAGAGACAAACTTCTGTCGGTCTACACTGCCTCCGCTGGTAAAACCGGATGGCACACTGGCGCATACGGTTAAAGAGAAAGTGGACCTGTTCGCGTCTCTCTTTGCCTACAATTCACGTCTGGACAGTGGCAACAACGTTGCACCTGAATTACCTCACTGCGGGACCTCTATGTCGGAGGTTCGTATAACAAATAAGGAGGTTCTTAAAACCTTGCGGTGTCTAGACGTGAACAAAGCTAGTGGACCAGATGCTATACTTCTAAAGGCTTGTGCACCTGAGTTGTCTCCTGTGCTGACACGCTTGTTCCGCCTCTCATTTAAGACTGGAATAGTACCAAAATCCTTGAAGCTGGCTAACTTGCAGCCTGTTCCAAAAAAAGGCAGCCGTGCCGACCCTGCCGGCCAATTTCAATCACCTCCATACTCTGCAAGATTATGGAGCGTAAATTGAATGCCCGCTTAATGGCATACCTAGAACAGAATGACCTCCTTAGTGACCGGCAATATGGGTTTCGGCGAAATCGGTCAGTTGGGGACCTTCTAGCGTATACCACACACGTATGGGGCGAGGCACTCGAGAACAGTGGGGGTTTTATTCTTGTAGCATTGTGTAAGGCCTTGTTTGTAGGTGAGAGATGTTCTGAGACAAAAATTGGCGTTCTTGCTCCAGGTATTCCGAAATGATTGCTATTCAGTTTATTTTGAGGATTGCTCTTGTTGAAAGTTATTGTTGCTGCCAGAATGTGATCCTGGGTACGAGTGGAGTCGAGCTGAACGACTATTGATCGAGGTCGAGAGCTTTCGCGATTCACTTTCGCAGTACGTGCACAGTGGAGGATGTTCTGTTCCGATATTTTATAACTAATTATAGAGCTCAACCGAGATACTAATTCAACTAAACTTTCATTTTTTTTTTTATAGGACAAGCGTGACAAGCGAGCACACAGTCCACCTGATGGTAAGTGGTTGCTGTGGCCCATAGACATCTACATCTATCCTCGTTTGCGAATCTAAATGCAGATGCGTTGACAGCCTTTAGGACTAAGATGGAATGCCTCTTTTCCAGTAAAAAGGGTCTCCGGTTCTCTACACTCACCATACGAAACACAGCAACATTAAGCTGCTATTTCACGCTGGTATTCTGTGAGAGCGTGGTCCTTCCCCGGTCGAGCCGACCCATTCGTGCTACAACTATACAATTAATATAGCTGCAGCATGGCTCTACCACGTTTAAATACGCATGCATTCTTTTCCGGCATGCATTGAATCTCAAGATTATTAGATCTTGCTGCTTGTTTTATTTGGTTTATGCGAAAATTTATATCGTTTATTGTGGGTTGAAGTTTATCACTCTTTATTTGTAGCTCCTGTATTGATTTTTTTGATGCCTTGAGCTCCTTGTTAATTTCCTCATACTGACTACTCATAAATGCAATTGACTCTTTTACGTCGTGTTGAGCAAAGTGTCCATTGAGATGTTAAGTTTAGTCAGTAAATTACTCATTTCCCTCAGTACTACGTCTTTAATTATGTTGCGAAGCGCTGTGTTCGTACGAGTATCATTGTACGCGCCTCTCGGTAAATTCACAATTAGAGGAGATTTGTGACGTACTAGTGAATTACAATGTTTTTTTAAGACTGCTTACGTAAATAAATTTTTTCTATACACTTCTATGAATATTTTGTTTATTGTTTAGTATTTTTAGTTACATGATAAAAAAGTTGTAGAAGTTTTGGTGCAATTTATATATACCTTTATTTATATGTTTATACTTGAAATTATATTCATTAACAATTTTGAAAACGTAATAATAATAAAACCAGCAACACTAAAATTATCAACGAATATTAATTTTATCATTTCATGTCAACGTTTTACCTCCCAGTATTTACATAAAATTATACGTCAGATTTAGAGCTTTTTCCACTCTTAAATTTTATACCGTTATTTTAGAGACGGTGAAAAAATATAAGACATTATATTAGTATTATTTATAGTGCACAATACCCATAAATATTTCTTTTATTTTATTTCCCCTTTTGTAGGTTGTCTGGAAGAAATTGCTGTATTAACCTATTTACTTTATCACTGTTTTTTTCTTAAAAAATGATGTAATTATTTTCTTAGTGTAAAATAAAGAGTATTATATTGTATTGTTATGTTATCCCTTTGATGTTGTAAGATACGACAGAAGGAAACTGAAACATGAGATTCGGTTGGCAACCCACCACCAAGCATGGCAACTATGGCAAATATTCTCCCTACGAGTCAATCAATGGGGGAGACTTATCTTCAACAGTGAACTTTTGATAGACTGTTATAGATTATGAATGAAAAACTTCACCACTGCTCCTAATGAAATAGTAAGAATATAGATAATATGTTTATACTCATAACGTATAATTTCATCTTACAAATCGATTAAAGGCATAGATAACTCCAGCACAGAGGGTTCCGTATAGTAATATTACTGAAATAGTAACATCGGTAAGCATTAAGAAAATACGAAAAAGTAATTAAGGAAGGAGTAAACAGATATTCTTCTTCATCATCCCGTAAAAGTGCTAGCTCCCTTCCAATATATTTCGGACTGGACTTTATTCCGCTGTATAGAGGATTTGTGACAATCACTGTGTCATACGTGTCGCTACTTTGAATTATTTTTATTGAAGCTCTATGTATTTATATTTGTATAAATCAGAGTAACAATTTTAGCTCTATATAATCAACATAGAGTTCTGAGATTATTAGACGGTAGTACTCCTCTTCAGTAGTGCGTGAAATTTTGTGTTCAAGTCTGAAGAGTAAAAAGAGCCAATACAATGACAGTCTATGAGGTATTTTAACTTAGTCTTTAAAGTTTTGTGCATATTTAAAAAAAATTCAGTGGCTTGGCTTTTACCGTAATATTATTGTACGCAAACAGCACGAGCTCAATTTCCACTGGAAACAACGAAATATTTGATATTCTGAATATATCGTAATACTAATTTTTCACCATCACGCGAGGGTCTATTGTTATAAATAAGAAATACAATATGATTTAGCAATTCCTCATTATGATCAGCGAATTTTCCTTTCATTCTTTAATATTGTTGTTGTTTTATACATATATAGTTTATTATTATTTTTTATAGCATACATTTTTTGTGTAAGGCAGAAGTATTACTTTATTCAGCATTATGTCAAGTGAACTATACTGTAGGGCTAGCATGGGCAGTAGATAATTATATCCCCGGGGAAATAATTCTCGTTTAGTTTTATCCACCCATCGAGCATGGGCACACCGGTGGATATAATATCCACAGTAGATAAAATGGGAGATATAATTAGAGTTAGATAGATTTTTTCTATGAATATAAACTTAAACCCACGTCCAATGAACTAGGATAAAATTGTACCTTTCAAATGTCAAAAAAGCATAATTTTTTATCTTTCATTTTGCTCCATGCTACGGACGGGGATATATGTCTACTCGTTATGTCGAATGGGGATATACTTCTCTCCGTTTGACATAACAAGATAATTTTATCTCTTGTCAGTGGATATAATCGGGGGATAATTTTTTTGACCCCAACCCAGCTAGCCGTGCTGATTGGGTTAATAATTATAATTGTAATTACTAACTCAATCAGTACAGAATAAGGTTGACGAGCGAGCAATCAGTCCACCTGACGGTAAGTGGAGGCTCTGGCCCATAGACATCTACATCCATCCTCAATTAAAAATCAAAATGCAGATGCGTTGTCACCCCTCAGGGCTAAGATGGAATGCCTCGTTTCCAGTAAAAAATGGTCTATGGGGGTAAAAAGTAGACAGTAAAGCCCAACCTCTTCGCTTCAAATTATAGGTGTGCAATCAATATTATGTGATTTAATAGCTTCTAAATTTGGGGATTTAATTATTTAATAATTCTGATTTATGGATGCAAATTTCTTTGGTTACTTTCAGTACTTGTCTTTGCTCAATTCCTATAAACTTTCCCGAAACCGTAGACTCGATTTGGTAAGTGAATAACACTTCTTGACATAATACATGTAATAATATGGCATGTTATAATTGTCTTAATTTGAAAATTTTTGTTACGAAATTCGTTTCGTTCTTACGAAATTAGTTTCGTACTTACGAAATTCGTTTTGTACTTACGAAATTCGTTTTGTTCTTACAAAATAAATTTCGTATTTACGAAATTCGTTTCATACTTACGAAATTCGTTTCTTTCTTACGAAATTCGTTTCGTACTCACGAATTTAGTTTCGTACTACGAAATTAGTTTCGTACTTACGAAATTCGTTTCGTAATTAGGATATTCGTTTCGAACTAGTTTCGGGGGAAATTAGCTTCGTACTTACGAAATTAGTTTCGTACTCACGAATTTACTTTCGTACTTACGAAATTCGTTTCGTCCTTACGAAATTAGTTTCGTACTTACGAAATTAGTTTCGTTCTTACGAATTTCGTTTCATTCTTACGAAATTCTTTTCTTACTCACAAATTTACTTTCGTACTACGAATTTAGTTTTGTAATTACGAATTTTTCAAACAAGACAGGGACTCGATTGAAGATGACCCCCGACCTGGACGGCCGTTTGAGGCTGCCACGCCGGAAATAATCAATAAAGTTGAAAACTTGTATCGGAAGATGCCCGGCTAAAGGAAAACAGCTTGCAAAATTAGTTGGTGTATCAGAAAAAAACCACTTTAACATCATACATCAACACCTTGGCATGACTAAAGTCTGTGCAAGACGGGTTCCCAGAATGCTTTCTGTGCATTAAAAACACGAGCTCGTCGAAAGTTATGGTCTGTATTGTAACTGGCGATAAAACTTGGGTTCACCATTATGAACCTGAGTCAAAGCAAGAGTCGATGCATTAGCATAGAAAAAGCAAACCCCCTCCTAATAAGTATAAGTTGTCTCAATCGGCCGGAAAGATCATGGCGACACTCTTTTGGGATACATAAGGTATCCTTTTGATTGATTATAAGGAAAGTGGTGTTTTCATAACGGGAAAATACTACTCTTCTTTATTAGATCAATTAAAAGAAGCTATTAAAGAAAAAAGGCGTGGAAAGCTTACAAAAGGCGTGCTCTTTTTGCACGACAATGCGCCCGTATACACAAGCCACGTTGCGACGGCTACCATTCACCGGTGCTGTTTTAAACAACTGCGTTACCCACCCTACAGCCCAGACCTGGCCCCAAGCGACTATTATTTGTTTCCAAAAAATGAAGAAAGAACTGCGTGAGAAAAAATTTGGCGACCATGATGAAGTGAAGTCTGCTATTTCGGCCTATTTTGACGCCCAAGATAAGTATTTTTTTAGACGGTATTAATAATTTAATTGACAGATCTAATAAATGTATAAGAGTTAAGCGAGAATATATTGAAAAGGAAAAATAGTTTAATGTTTCATTTCATTATCCTTCCCTGTCATTCCGCAAACTTTTTGACATCCCCACGTAGTTTTCTACCTACAAATTTAGTTTTGTACTTACGAAATTCGTTTCGTACTTACGAAATTAGTTTTGTACATACGAATTTAGTTTCGTACTTAGGAAATTCGTTTCGAACTCGTTTCGGGGGAATTTAGTTTTGTACTTACGAATTTAGTTTTGTACTTACGAATTTAGTTTCGTACTTACAAAATTAGTTTTGTACTTAGGAATTTAGTTTCGTACTTACGAATTTAGTTTAGTACTTACGAATTTAGTTTCGTATTTACAAAATTAGTTTTATACTTAGGAATTTAGTTTCGTACTTGCGATTTTAGTTTCATACTTACTAATTAAGTTTCAGTACTTCACGAAATTGTTTCGTACTGTTTCAGGGAAATTCGTTTCGTACTTACGAATTTAGTTTCGTTCTTACGAAATTAGTTTCATACTTACGAAAATCGTTTTGTACATACGAAATTAGTTTTGTACTTACGAATTTCGTTTCGTTCTTACGAAATTAGTTTCATACTTACGAAAATAGTTTTGTACTTACGAAATTAGTTTTGTACTTACGAAATTAGTTTTGTACTTAAGAATTTCGTTTCGTACTTACGAAATTGTTCGTACTTATGTAATTCATTTCTGTACTTAGAATTTAGTTTCGTACTTACGATTTTAGTTCGTACTTACTAATTTAGTTTCGTACTTACGAAATTCGTTTCGTACTCGTTTCAAGGGAAATTCGTTTCGTACTTACGAATTTAGTTTCGTTCTTACGAAATTAGTTTCATACTTACGAAAATCGTTTTGTACATACGAAATTAGTTTTGTACTTGCAATTGTTCGTTCTTCTGAAATTAGTTTCATACTTACGAAAATAGTTTTGTACTTACGAAATTAGTTTTGTACTTACGAAATTAGTTTTGTACTTAAGAATTTCGTTTCGTACTTACGAAATTCGTTTCGTACTTATGTAATTCATTTCGTACTTAGGAATTTAGTTTCTTACTTACGAATTTAGTTTCGTACTTACTAATTTATTTACGTACTTACGAAATTCGTTTCGTACTCGATTCGAGGGAAATTCGTTTCGTACTTACGAAATTTGTTTCTTACTTACGAGTTTAGGTTTTTACTTACGAATTTAGTTTCGTTGTTACGAAATTAGTTTCGTACTTACGAAATTCGTTTCGTACTTACGAAATTCGTTTCGTTCTTACAAAATTCGTTTCTTCCTTACGAAATTCGTTTCTTACTCATGAATTTACTTTCGTACTACGAATTTATTTTCGTAATTACAAATTTTTCAAACAAGACAGGGACTCGATTGAAGACGACCCCCGACCTGGACGGCCGTTTGAGCTTGCCCGGCTAAAGGAAAATAGGTTACAGAATTAGTTGGAGTATCAGAAAAAAATCACTTTATACATCATACATCAACACCTTGGCTTGATTAAAGTCTGTGCAAAATGGGTTCCGAGAATGCTTTCTGCGCATTAAAAACACGAGATCGTCGAAAGTTATGGTCTTTATTGTAACTGGTGATAAAACTTGGGTTCACCATTATGAACCTGAGTCAAAGCAAGAGTCGATGTAGTGGCATAGAAGAAGCACACCCCCTCCTAAGAAATATAAGTTGTCTCAATCGGCTAGAAAGATCATGGCGACAATCTTTTGGGATACAGAATGTATCCTTTTGATTGATTATAAGAACGTGGTATTTTCATAACTGAGAATACTATTCTTTATTAGATCAATTAAAAGAAGCTATTAAAGAAAAAAGGCGTAGAAAGCTTACAAAAGGCGTGCTCTTATATTATGTCGGAGGTTCCTATAACAAATAAGGAGGTTCTTAAAACCTTGCGGTGTCTAAACATGAACAAAGCTAGTGGACCAGATGGTATACCAGCTATAGTTCTAAAGGCTTGTGCACCTGAGTTGTCTCCTGTGCTGACATGCTTGTTCCGCCTCTCATTTAGGACTGGAATAGTACCAAAATCCTGGAAGCTGGCCAACGTGCAGCCTATTCCAAAAAAAGGCAGCCGTGCCGACCCTGCCAATTATCGGCCAATCTCAATTACCTCCATACTATGCAAGATTATGGAGCGTATACTGAACGTCCGCTTAATGGCATACCTAGAACAGAATGACCTCCTTAGTGACCGGCAATATGGGTTTCGCCGAAATCGGTCAGTTGGGGACCTTCTAGCGTATACCACGTATGGGGCGAGGCACTCGAGAACAGTGGGGGTTTTATTCTTGTACCAGCGTGTAAGGCCTTGTTTGCAGGTGAGAGATGTTCTGAGACAAAAATTGGCGTTCTTGCTCCAGGTATTCCGAAATGACTGCTATTCAAAAAGTGAACTTTTGATGGGCTGTTATAGATTATGAATGAAAAACTTCACCACTGCTCCTAATCAAATAGTAAGAATATAGATAATATGTTTATACTCATAACGTGTAATTTCATCTTATAAATCGATTAAGGGCATAGATAACTCCAGCACCGAGGGTTCCGTATAGTAATATTACTGAAATAGTAACATCGGTAAGCATCAAGAAAATACGAAAAAGTAATTAAGGAAGGAGTAAACAGATATTCTTCTTCAACATCCCGTAAAAGTGCTAGCTCCCTTCCAATATATTTCGGACTGGACTTTATTCCGCTGTATAGGGGATTTGTGACAATCACTGTGTCAGACGTGTCGCTCCTTTGAATTATTTTTATTGAAGCTCTATGTATTTATATTTGTATAAATCAGAGTAACAATTTTAGCTCTATATAATCAACATAGAGTTCTAAATAAACAGAGTTCTGAGGTTATTAGATGGTAGTACTCCTCTTCAGTAGTGCGTGAAATTTTGTGTTCCAGTCTGAAGAGTAAAAAGAGCCAGTACAATGACAGGCTATTAACTTAGTCTTTAAAGTTTTGTGAATATTTAAAAAAAATCAGTTGCTTGGCTTTTACCGTAATATTGTTGTACGCAAACAGCGCGAGCTCAATTTCCACTGAAAACAACGAAATATTTGATATTCTGAAAATATCTTAATACTCATTTTTATCATCACGCGAGGGTCTATTGTTATAAATAAGAAATACAATATGATTTAGCAATTCCTGATTAGCGAGTTTTCCTTTCATTCTTTAATATTGTTTTTGTTTTAAACATATATAGTTTATTACTATTTTTTATAACATACATTTTTTGTGTAAGGCAGAAGTATTACTTTATTCAGCATTATGTTAAGTGAACTGTACTGTAGGGCTAGCATGGGCAGGAGATAATTTTATTTCCGGGGAAAGGAGAAAATGTTTATCCCCTCGTTCAGTTTTTTCCACCCTTCGAGCATGGGCACACCGGTGGATAAACTATCCACAGTAGATAAAATGGGAGATAGAATTAGACTTAGATAGATTTTTGTATGAATATAAACTTAAACCCACGTCCAATGAACTAGGATAAAATTGTACCTTTCAAATGTCAAAAAAGCATAATTTTTTATGTTTCATTTTGCTCCATGCTACGGACGGGGGATATATGTCTATTCGTTATGTCGAACGGGGATATACTTCTCCCGTTTGACATAACAAGATAATTTTATCTCGTGGATATAATCGGGGGATAATTTTTTGTCCCTAGCCCAGCTAGCCGTGCTGATTGGGTTAATAATTACTATACGGGAGAGTTGTAATTACTAACTCAATCAGTACAAAATAAGGTTGACGAGCGAGCAATCAGTCCACCTGATGGTAAGTGGAGGCTCTGGCCCATAGCCATCTACATCCATCCTCAATTAAAAATCAAAATGCAGATGCGCTGCCTCGTTTCCAGTAAAAAATGGTCTATGGGGGTAAAAAGTAGGCAGTAAAGCCCAACCTCATCGCTTTGAATTATAGGTGAGCAATCAATATTATGTGATTTAATAGCTTCTAAAGTTGGGGATTTAATTATTTAATAATTCTGATTTATTGACGCAAATTTTTTTGGTCGCTTTCAGTACTTATCTTTGTTCAATTCCTAGAAACTTTCCCGAAACCGTAGACCCAATTTGGTTAGTGAATAACACTTCTTGACATAATACAAGTAATAATATGGCATGTTATAATTGTCTTAATTTGAAAATTGTAACAAGAAATAATTATTTATAAAAACCTTATTCACAAGTTGAGACGAAATTAACAAATTACGCACAAAAATAAATCAATATATTTACGCTGCATATTTCCTTTCAACTATCTCCATGCATTTAACGATCTTGAAGAAGGTTTTTGATTGTTTACGTTCATTTTTTTCATAATTTCTGTTAGTGTTAACGATTGTAGAAATTCTACTTAGTTTACTCCGCAAATCGGTGACGAGAACAGCATTAAACGTGCCCAAGGTAAATATTATGGCCAATTCTTCCATTTCTTTAACCATAAATTCTTCCTACTGCACGAGTTCTTTTCCAACAATGGTCTAATATAATAGACGATAAAAGATTAAACGTTTGATCAACATCTTGTTGTATTACCAGATTTAGGTAGAAAGCAAACATTTATTAAGCATAATACGACAAAAATTATTTCATGTTAATAAAATTTATTTATTTTTGAAGGTTTTGAAACTATCAGCAAAATTACGAAAGAAACTAATGAGGCATTGGAGAGTAAGGCAATTTGTAACTTTTGTACGGAGAATTTATTTTCATCGTAGAAATTTTAACATGGAAAGGCTTTCAAAAGACTTTATGAGTGGATCTTAATTTTCGTTATTTATTGTTCCAATTGTACTTCATATTTCTGACTAGTTGTGCCTGCGACTTCGTTCGTGTATAATATCTGTTATAAATGAATAAATAGCTGATTTAATTTGTTTGAAACTTTATCCTGATTTTTATATTACAAACTACACCACCGTGTCCTTAAATAGACCCTCTGACAATTATATCAAGTTTACTAAAACTTGATGTTACTTTAACTTGAGGACTCCAAAATCTATATGTATGGCTCGTATTTGAAATTCCTCAATATGGCCAAGTCTCGGAATACCCCGATAAGCTCAAAGTGGCTGGCTTCCAATCCGCCTTCTTCAGAATATTTATGGTCTTTCTGTTCTTTATAGCATCTTACTTAATAGCGACCTTCCCCAGATTCGCCTGGGTGGGATCAATAAATGTAGCGGCATTTAGATTTTTTAAAGTAATTAATAAGGATTTTTTTGAATTTTCATTATCATTTCATCATTACAGCCCTTCACAAGTCCACTGCTGAACCTAGGCCTCCCCCAAAGAATGCCACAAAACATGGTCCTGATCTACCTGCATTCACTGGCTTCCTGCATATATTACCAGGTCATCACTCCATCTATAGGGGGACGCCCTACACTTCGCATACCGGTACGAGGCTGCCACTGGAGAACCTTTCTTCCCCGTCGGTTGTTCCTTCTTTGGGCTATATGGCCAGCCCATCGCCACTTCAGCTTATTAATAACTTGGGCTATGTCGGTTCAGGTTCTACTGCCGATATCGTCATTTTTAAGTCTATTATGCAGAGAAACCCCCAGCATAGCCCTCTCCATAGATTGTTGAGCGACCCTGAGCTTCCTTATACGGCCAGCAGTGAACAATCATATTTTAGATCCATATTTTTACATTAAAAAAAGAAGGAGTTATTGTGATAAAATATATCTAGTGAGCTGTCGGCATTGTTTTCCATGTGTTGGTGAAGTTTCATCACAATCGGTTTAGCCATTCCAAAGATTAACCCAGACAGGTCAGACAGATAAAAAAAATAAAAATGGTTGTTCCTGTCTTGATGACATGCATAAAAACCCCTGAGCTCGATAAATGACATTTGTTTCGATATTACAGACAGACATTTTAATATTGTTTATATTTATAGGTAGTAGGTAGTCCACCCTACCCTTACACTACTAAAATACTGTTTTTAAATTATCAACTCCTCTCATAACCTTTCCCTCTGGTCCAGAGGAAATATTTCCCTTCTATACCTCTTGCATTCCTCTACTTTTTACAAAAAAAAAATTATAATAAATTCAGTTGTTGAATTCGTGCTTTAGAACTTCTCATAGTTAACTCCTACGTGGTAGTGCCACGCTGCAGCTATATTATGGTTGTAGCACGAATGTGTCGGCTCGACCGGAGTAGGACCACGTTTTCACAGAATACAAGCGTAAAATAGGAGCTTGGTGCAGCTGTGTTTTGTATGGTGAGTGTAGAGAACCGGAGACTCTTTTTACTGGAAATGAGGCGGCATTCCATCTCAGTCCTCAGAGGTGACAACACATCTATAAAGAAAAATATCTGTTAAACTTCCTCAATCAATTTCCTCACAAATACTCTAATTTTTGCCTGCTCCTTTTATCTCTTTCTGACCTTTTAAGGTCACTTGTCTGTCATTGTAAGTATATATCTAATTTGTCTTTTTGGTTCATATTTTAGATTATAATATTATTTATAGTGCACACTACCCATAAATATTTTTCTTTATTTTTTCGCTTTTGTAGGTTGACTGTAAGAAATTTCTGTATTAAGACGTATTTATTTTCTCTCTGTTTGGTTCTTAATATGTAATTATTGTCTTAGTGTAAAATAAGGAGTACGTCGGAACTAGCGGAAATACGTCAAGAAGGGTTAGTTGTTAAAAATAGTAAAAGTGTGAGAGCGGATGTTCAACTTGCTTACGCAGTTAATAAAACAGCGTAACTGCACTATACAATCAGTACAGGCAATTACATTTCGACCATACCGTATTATGAATTCGTCACAATTACTGCATGGTGTAACGTGAAGGACATAATTACATGATAACACAAAAGTATCAAACCAACAGCAACACAGCCTCAATGTAACACAGCACAGCCTCCCAGCAACACCATCCTCTTGCCTGCACCAGAAGAATCACTACAATGGACAGAACCACGACTCTATCTTAGCACGCGTAGAATGACTCCACTCGTAGAATGACTCAAGAGGAATCTCTCGCGCTCTGCACCTACACTGAACTTTATACTGCACAAACGAGTGAAGGGGGTTTCTCAAAATACCCTCAATTCCAACTCGCCACCATCGATATGACGCTCCACTAGAATGACGCAACCTCTCGCTCACTCTCGATCCAACCGGTATTTTATAGACGCGCCTACAAGTATTATATTGTTATATTATCCCGTGGGTGTCGTAAGAGACGACAGAAGGAAACTAAAACAGGAGATTCGGTTGCGGTTGCCAACCCAGCACCAAGCTTGTCATTTATGGCAAATATTCTCCCTATGAGACAATCAATGGGGAGACCTATCTCCAACAGTGTACTTTTGATAGTCTGTTATGAATTATTAATGAAATACTTCACCACTGCTCCTAATCATAATATAGATAATATGCTTATATTCATAATGTGTAATTTCATCATATAAATTAATTAATTGCATAGATGACTCCAGCATCGAGGGTACTGTATAGTAATACCTATTACTGAAATAGTAACGTCGGAAAGCTTTTAGAAAATTCGAAAAAGGAATTGAGGAAGGAGTAAGCAGATATTCTTCTTCATCATCCCGTAAAAGTGCCGGCTCCTTTCCAACATCTTTGACTAGAAATAAGTTTATTCTACTATAGAAGGATTTGTGAGCTCGATTTCCATTGGAAACGATGAAATATTTAATCACAATATTTAAAAGTAAATTATTGTTTAACTCAAGATATTTGTCTAATTGTTTAGACAGGTCCATCCCACCACAGTCATAAATGAAAATAACGTGGTAGCCACTGTAGTGTACGCTCTCAACTTTGTTCACACCAATAATCTCAGTTTGCGTCAACATTAGTTACAATTTAAAGTATCCCAAGATAATATGAGTTATACTTCACCAAATCTAAGAAATACCTAATAACAAATAATTTATCTGTTTTTACTTCCGTTTAATATTCTAAGACGTGACATGATGAAGAAGCTTAAAATAGCAGTCGATATTCATAAAAAAATTCTGAGCTCTCTCCGGTACGCGATACAAGGTAAAATTAAATTATGTCAGGATAAAATTTGCTCAACGTTTTCAATTTTTTATTTTCCCTTTTATTAATTTATAGCAGAATTATCAAGTCATTTGATATGCGTGTGCTCTTACATCAAATTGCGTTCACTGGTAAAATGGAACCAAGAATTCAAGCTAAAATAATCCAAATACGTTTATTCTTACTATTCTTTTGATAATTTTACGTAAAATTTTTATGGCAGAAGTCCCTTTTTTGTCACTAAATCCGCGGCGGAGAGGTGAAATTTTATTCTACGACTTTATTGTTTATATGTCATAATAACTTTTAAAATAACGAGACGAGACTTGAGTACATTTTAGTTGATTTTCTAATTTTCGCTTGATCTCGAATGATGTTTTTAATTAAAACTATTAAATACATAATTAAAACAAATAATTTTATTGAATTCATTGTCTTAACAATTTTAAGGTGAAAAATTGTGTATCTAGTATTTACATATAAATACTAACCTATATCATCCCGTAGGTATCATAACAGGCAAAAGAGGGAAATAAAGTAGGAGATGGGCAACAGCATCTTCCTAATAGCAATTAAAAATAACAAAAACTAAAACCCTTTCAGTGATAAGAGGATACCTGTGCCCAGGTGGGGAATATTTAAAGGCTGTTCTTTACACACATTAAAAATTGCTGTTGCCGATCCCCGATTGCCCGCCAAGCATGGCAAGTTTGGCAAAATGCCTCCTTAAAGGTAACATATGGGGAGGCCTATGTTCAGCAGTGAAACTTAATAGGCTGTAATGAATGTGAAATTAATATGATATACCAATTTACCTATAAACATAATTACGTTGTGTATTTTAACTTGAATTTATGGTTACTAACATACTAGTACATAAATTTAATGCAACATTGTACCAACGTCAATCATTTTGACATACAGCACTATCGATGTTTTGCGTCCGAATTATGTTCGTGGTTGCATAGGGAACGTTTAATAAATTATTTCCTATTTAATAGCTAGAATTATTATTGTTTTAGTAGCGTGTTGGTGGAATTAATATATCCTTTGTAGTTGGACACTTGGTATTTCGGTATTTAAAATTGCACTTAACAATTTCACTGCTCTGTGTGAGGATCGCACTTTGTTGTGTACTATAAATCTTACGGTTAGCGCTTATCCCCTGAGCTACTTGAAAAAAACCTGTAAACGACCACTAGGTGGTGGGACACCTTGTCTGCTTGGAAATCTGTCTATTAATTTATTTATTTCTGTGACCATGGAACAATGTTTGCACTGCCGTGTTCCAGTCTGAAGGGTAAAGAGAGCCAGTTTATTTCCAGATTGTGAGGCATCTTATCTTAACCCTCAGAGGTGATAACGCATCTGTAGCATTCTTTTTTGAATTTGGTTGTAAGTGTCCTTGGGCTGCAGTAGCTACCAACCATCAGGTGGACTGTAAGTTCGTTTGTCGCTTCAGTTTTATATTTAGTAAACGGCGGAGTAGTACTGTATTAGTTTGAAATTAGTAAATATATTGTATGTGTACATATTATATACATTATATGCTTTTATTAGATTATCTTTATCTGCTTACACCTATTTTTAAGTAGGTAGTAGGTAGTAAATAAGACTTTATATTTAAACTAAAGATCGCAAAATGTTTGCATTGCAACAACATTGCTTACGTTCATATTGCCAATGTCAAACACATAACTAGTATTATATCTTTATATATAAAATTCCGGTGAGTGTGTGTGTGTGTGTGTGTGTGTGTGTGTTCGTAATGCTTCTCCTCCTAATAAGCTTAACCGATTTTGGTGATATTTGATTGGATTACTTATATGGTCACATGGATGGTTCTTAGCTTTAGTTGGCCCCGGTAGGTGGCACTGTTGTCGAGATCCAGTTCCGTGCAAAGTCGCGGCGGATAGCTGGTATGTATTCTAAAATAGGGAAGTAATAAGTCTGAGTTTCTCACATTTAAAATAAATGTACGGTACTATAAAAATATTTTTAAATTTTGCGGAGAATTTCACTTATACATATAAATAATACGTACTAGAGGAGCTATTCCAAACAAAAAACGTGTCGCAACTTTATGACAGCTTAGGCATGCACGGGGCGAGCGCACCGTGGACTGATTGAGGTATTTGCTGCAGCGATAAAAATTACTTACGTCGTCGAACCAAACTGTTAAAACCGACAACGCTAGATCGCTTATAGGTATAATTATCACGCGTAAATCATCGTAAGCGCCAGGAATTTCATGGCGCTTACACGTTTCGTCAAACATACAATCTTAATACAAAATTACACCACAACACAGATTGTGTAACTTTAAAATGTATTAAATGTTAAATAAATAAAAATAAAGTAGCGAAGTAAAAGAAAACGAATTGTTATACGTTTATTTAAGCTCTCTTGACTACTGAATTGTTACTTACGTCCAGTTTCACACTTTGATTCATTCTCGTATTATTAGCGCCGTTTCGTACGTGCCTACACAACATGAGTGTTGAAACCACATTAAAGTAAGGTGTACGGATTGCAGTTCAGTTCAGTTGTACATATGAGTGTTCGAATTGCGAAATCTAGTGTTAATACATATATATTGACGCTGTTGTATCTGCCAAACGAAGCATTATAGCATGTATGGGAGATATTGCTATGAGGCAATTTATAGAAGCTTAAGTTCAGCTGTGAATTTCACGGATGGATGGACTCATAGAATGAGTTCCATATAAATTTAAGTATACCTAAGACCAATGGTTGTCAACTGTGGAATTAATTGACTTAAATTTAGTCTGCAGTGGCTTAGAACTGTGCTTTGAAGTAACCTCTGAGGGACGCGTTTTATGATAAATAGTGCACTGACCTATCTGAGCCCAGAAACGGATCCACCACTACCATCCACATTTCGACTGCATCGTAATATCGACACGTCTTTTCTCCTTGCAGCCCCAACATCACTGTATCATAGGTTTGGCCCGCAAGAGTAGTTAAAGATGAGACGAGTAGCGCATCGCCATAGTAACTCTTCTCTGCGACTCCACCTTGGCTCCGTAGAATAGCGAGAGAGGACTCACGTTCTTTGCAGTGCAGCTCCCTACATCTTACGCAGTGGTCAAATTTGAAAAAAAAATTATAATTTCCCTTGAACTTTTGCATACTACAAAATGGTTTTTCGTCATCATAAATATATAACTTGTCGATTTACGTTATAAAGTTGTTTGCAAAGTAATATTTTATTGTAGTTTCTTGCCTGTACATTTCTTTTTCTTCACAGATAAAATAAATTACTGTGGACGGAAAACACAAATACAGGGCAACTGTACGGCAAAAGAGGTTTTATTTATTTTGTTGTCGTGAATGTACAAAGCAATTCATTTTCTATATTGTTTCATTCATTCATTGTAAGATCAAAGTGAATAAGGTTGGCAAAATACACATTTTCATTCCATTTATTAACTACCTATTGTTGCGCGCCACTATTAATGCCTGGTACATGGCGACACTAGTTACCACTAGCGCCTTCTAGTATCGAGTGGCAGAACTAGGGGAGTCAAGATCCTTCTAGAAATTTCCATGGAAGAACTTTCTAGAACTATCGACACCTAGTCAATCGGGACGTACCCGAGCATTCTAGATGTTTCTACAGTATAAGGTTCTGGAACTATCTGAGGCCCTATATAAGGCCAGTATAGACCGCGACCGGAGTCAGTGTTGAGTTGGCGATACAAGCGAATACTTCGAAGCGATACAACTGCGAACTAAAGTGATCAGTAATGTGTGAAATTTGTTTCTTACTTACGAATTTAGTTTTGTACTAACGAATTTAGTTTCGTTGTTACGAAACTAGTTTCGCTCTTAAGAAAATCTCTTCGTACTTCGAAATTCGTTTTAACTTACGAATTTAGTTTCTTTCTTACGAAATGCGTTTAGTACTTACGAAATTTGTTTCTTACTTACGAATTTAGGTTTGTACTTGAATTTAGTTTCGTTGTAACGAAATTAGTTTCCTACTTACGAAAATTGTGTACACGAAATTCGTTTCGTACTCACGAATTAAGTTTCGTACTACGAATTTAGTTTCGTACTTACGAATTTTTCAAACAAGACAGGGACTCGATTGAAGACGACCCCCGACCTGGACGGCCATTTGAGGCTGCCACGCCGGAAATAATCAAAAAAGTTGAAAAACTTGTACCGGCTAAAGGAAAAACAGCTTGCAGAATTAGTTGGAGTATCAGAAAAAAAACCACTTTAAACATCATACATCAACACCTTGGCATGACTAAAGTCTGTGCAAGATGGGTTCCGAGAATGTTTTCTGCGCATTAAAAACACGAGCTCGTCGAAAGTAATGGTCTGTATTGTAACTGGCGATAAAACTTGGGTTCACCATTATGAACCTGAGTCAAAGCAAGAGTCGATGCATTGGCATAGAAAAGCACCTCCTAAGAGTATAAGTTGTCTCAATTGGCCGGAAAGATCTTGGCGACAATCTTTGGGATACAGAAGGTATCCTTTTCATTGATTATAAGGAACGTGGTGTTTTCATAACGGGATAATACTACTCTTCTTTATTAGATCAATTAAAAAGCCATTAAAGAAAAATGGAAAGCTTACAAAGGCGTACCTTTTTGCACGACAATGCACCCGTACACTCAAGCCACGTTGCAACGGCTGCCAAACACCGGTGCTGTTATAAACAATAAATAGTTTTGTACTTACTAATTAAGTTTCATTCTTATGAAATTAGTTTCGTACTTACGAAATTTCTTTCGTACTTACGACTTTAGTTTTGTACTTACGAAATTCGTTTTGTACTTAAGAAAATAATTTCGTACTTACGAAATTCGTTTCGTACTTATGCAATTCGTTTCGTACTTACGAAATTCGTTTTGTACTTACGAAATTAGTTTCGTACTTACGAAATTCGTTTCGTACTTATGCAATTCGTTTCGTACTTAGGAATTTAGTTTCGTACTTACGAATTTAGTTTTGTACTTACTAATTTAGTTACGCACTTACAAAATTCGTTTCGTACTCGATTCTAGGAAATTAGTTTCGTACTTACGAAATTTGTTTCTTTCTTACGAATTTAGGTTTGTACTTACGAATTTAGTTTCGTTGTTACAAAATTAGTTTTGTACTTACGAAATTCGTTTCGTTCTTACGAAATTAGTTTTGTAATTACGAAATTCGTTTCGTTCTTACGAATTAAGTTTCGTACTTACGAATTTACTTACGTACTTACGAAATTCGTTTCGTTCTTACGAAATTCGTTTTGTACTTACGAAATTCGTTTCGTTCTTACGAAATTAGTTTCGTACTTACGAAATTCGTTTCGTACTTACGAAATTCGTTTTGTACTCGATTCGAGGGAAATTAGTTTCATACTTACGAAATTTGTTTCTTTTCTTACTTACGAATTTAGTTTTGAACTTACAAATTTAGTTTCGTTCTTAAAAAATTGTTTCGTACCAACGAAATTCGTTTCGTAATCACGAATTTACTTTCGTACTTACGAAATTCGTTTCGATCTTATGAAATTAGTTTCGTACTTACAAAATTTGTTTCGTACTTACGAAATTCATTTCGTTCTTACGAAATTAGTTTCGTACTTACGAAATTCGTTTCATTTTTACGAAATTCGTTTCGTTCTTACGAAATTCGTTTCGTACTCACGAATTACTTTCGTATAACGAATTTAGTTTTGTACTTATGAATTTTTCAAACAATACAGGGACTCGATTGAAGACAACCCCCGACCTGGATGGCCAATTGAGGCTGCTACACCGGAAATAATCAAAAAAGTTGAAAAACTTGTATCGGAAGATGCCCGGCTAAAGAAAAACAGCTTGCAAAATTAGTTGGCGTATCAGAAAAAAAACACTTTTAACATCATACATCAAGACCTTACCATGACTAAAGTCTGTGCAAAAGTGTGTTCCGAGAATGCTTTCTGCGCAATAAAAACACGAGCTCGTTCAAAGTTATGATCTGTATTGTAACTGGCGATAAAACTTGGGTTCACCATTATGAACCTGAGTCAAAGCAAGAGTCGATGCAGTGGCATAGAAAAAGCACACTCCCTCCTAAAAGTATAAGTTGTCTCAAGTATAAGCTGGAAAGATCATGGCGACAATCTTTTAGGATACAGAAGGTATCCTTTTGATTGATTATAAGTAACGTGGTGTTTTCATAACGGGAGAATACTACTCTTCTTTATTAGATCAATTAAAGCTATTAAAAAAAAGGCGTCAGCTTACAAAGGCGTGCTCTTATATTATGTCGGAGGTTCGTATAACAAGTAAGGAGGTTCTTAAAACCTTGCGGTGTCTAGACGTGAACAAAGTCAGTGGACCAGATGGTATACCAGCTATAGTTCTAAAGGCTTGTGCACCTGAGTTGTCTCCTGTACTGACACACTTGTTCCGCCTCTCATTTAGGACTGGAATAGTATCAAAATCCTGAAGCTGGCCAACGTGTAGCCTGTTCCAAAAAACGGCAGCAGTGCCGACCCTGCCAATTATCGGCTAATCTCAATTACTCCATACTTTGCAAGATTATGGAGCGTATATTGAATGCCCGCTTAATGGCATACCTAGAACAGAATGAACTCCTAGTGACCGGCAATATGGTTTCGCCGAAATCGGTCAGTTGGTGACCTTCTAGCGTATACCACGTAAACGCGAGGCACTCGATAACAGTGGGGTTTTATTCTTGTACCAGCGTGTAAGGCCTTGTTTGCAGGTGAGAGATGTTATGAGACAAAATTCGCGTTCTTGCTCCAGGTATACTGAAATGACTGCTATTCAAATAGTGAACCTTATATGGGCTGTTATAGATTATGAATGAAACTTCACCACTGCTCCTAATTAAATGGTAAGAATAGATAATATGTTCATACTCATAACGTGTAATTTCATCTTATAAATCGATTAAGGGCACAGATAACTCCAGCACCGAGGGTGCCGTATAGTAATATTACTGAAATAGCAACATCGGTAAGCTTTAAGAAAATACGAAAAGTAATTGAGGAAGGAGTAAACAGATATTCTTCTTCATCATCCCGTAAAGTGCTAGCTCCTTCCAATATATTCCGGACTGGACTTTATTCCGCTGTATAGGGATTTGTGACAATCACTGAGTCAGACGTGTCGCTCCTTTGAATTATTTTTATTGAAGCTCTATGTATTTATATTTGTATAAATCAGAGTATTAATTTTAGCTCTTTATAATCAACATAGAGTTCTAAATAAACATAGAGTTCTGAGATTATTAGATGGTTGTACTTTACTTACTTGTTACTTCAGTAGTGCGTAAATTTTGTGTTCCAGTCTGAAGAGTAACAAGAGCCAGTACAATGACAGGCTATGAGGTATTTTAATTTAGACTTTAAAGTTTTATGAATATTTAAAAAAATTCAGTGGCTTGGCTTTTACCGTAATATTGTTGTACACAAACAGCCCAAGCTCAATTTCCACTGAAACAACGAAATATTTGATATTCTGAAAACATCTTAATATTAATTTTCATCATCACGCGAGGGTCTATTGTTATAAATAAGAAATACAATATGATTTAGCAATTCATCATTATGATTAGCGAGTTTTCCTTTCATTCTTTAATATTGTTGTTGTTTTATACATATATAGTTTATTACTATTTTTATTACTTATATTTTTGTGTAAGGCAGAAGTATTACTATATTCAGCATTATGTTAAGTGAACTGTACTGTAGGGCTAGCATGGCAGGAGATAATTTTATCACTGGGTTAAGTTTTATCCACCCTTCGAGCTTGGGCACCGGTGGATAAAATATCCACAGTAGATAAAATGGAGATACAATTAGACTTGGATAGATTTTCGTATGAATATAAACTTAAACCCACGTCCAGTGAACAAGGAGAAAATTGTAACTTTCCTATGTCAAAAGCATAATTTTTATCTTTCACTAGCTGTTACCCGCGCTTTGCCCGTATGGTCACTGGAAATGAACTATCCATTGCTTTTGAATTGAAAGAAAACTGAGTTTTATAGATTTGTCAGAGATGCAGCCATTAAAGGAAACTGAGCAAAATTGATTCGTCAGCCTATTTAAATGTTTTGAAACGCAGCGTATAGAAAAGCATGAATATAGCCTGTTTATTCCAAATGGAAATGGGATATTTTTAATTAAAGGAAACTCATAATTATCCGTCAGGGATGCAAACTTTGAAAAGAAACTGAGCTAAATTGATTCGTTAGAGATGCAGTTTGAATTGAAAGGAAACTGAGCCAATAAAAGATCCGTCAGAGATGCAGCCTTTGAGTTGAAAGGAAACTGAGCTTAATAGGTCCGTCAGAGGCAGTATTGGAATTGAAAATAAACTGAGCTTAATAGAAATTTTGAATTTAAAGGGAAGATCTGTGGGAATTTTATTAATTGATTGTGGGAATTTTGAAAAAACTAACTGAACACTATTTTAAGACGCTACTGTACACAATGTTATATGTTTTTCCATTCGGGAAAGAATGTGGAGATTCTGGGCATTTGACACACGCGAACAGGCTATATACAGCTGACCATGAGAGAAGCACGATTTTTCTAAGTTGACCCCGCTACCTGTAACGTTTGTTCTTGCGCTTTATTAATTTTCATTGCAAACTGAGCTTTATAGGAACTGCAACCTTTTGAATTAAAAGGAAGATCTGTGGGAATTATAGGGATCCGTGGTATAATAACATTTTCACCTTTCCTACGCCTGTCAAATTAGCACTCGATTATGTTCCGTCCAAGATGTCACACGCAGCCTTGTCCTGTTACATAACTGAGGAGCATCTAAATTACTGGGACGCCTAATTTAATTGAAGCTTATGTGAGGCAAACCTGACAACTCTAGAGAATTTAGAAACCTACGGGATATGAAGTGCTCTGTTCTGTGTCCATAACTGTGTCTACTGGACAAATACTTTGTTATTTCTCCTGCTACTTCGCTTAATAATATCTGAATTTATTTTGTTAACGCTCATTTTTGGTGCAAGAACGCGCTTCACATAAACATTTGTCTTCATGCATGTTGTTCTGTTAAACCTGAATAAACGCTCGCAATTAGTTCGAATGACTCTGTACTAAATTATAAAAATTTCTCGTCAATTTAACGCAGCCCTCAGTATACCTTTCCAAACCGCCCATCGCCAATTTTTATAGTGCGTCAGCATAGTTTCAGCATTGATAATATTATACAAATGCACTCTATATGAAGTAAACTGAATTTTGTCACCTTGTTCCATAAAATAGACGACTTGAGGCATGCTTTAATTTCATCTGCAGGTGTGCCTTTTGAATGACAAAAGTTTAAAGTCACCTGCCAGTAAAACCACCATTCCCCATTACATCGGTATTGCTGCGCAAATCCTGGAGCATCTGATTTAGTTCTTCTACAGCTTTTATGCGACATTGTACGTCCCACACTAAAAGTTTGCATTGTCGTAGCATTATACCTCGTGTACTATTTTTGCAAGTTGATCGCGATTCTTCCTGCCAGATTTAGAGGAGTTTTAAACAGAATGTAGTGCGGCCCCGCTTAGCAGCGTGGCGGCTATACCGAGGAAGCTACGGCCACAGCAATGTTTTTATCTTTCCGTACTTGCGCTAATAATAAATTTAACAAAAATGTCTTCCAGTTCCTCCAGGGCATCTAAAAAGAAAAGTGCACCATTTCCAGATTCAATTTGTCCTAATACTTCTGTCAAAACTCGTTTTTGTTCGGAAGCAAGGGTACAATTGCTACTGCTGCTGCAAAGCTGGTATATCGTACCTGTAGTTTGTTTCACGTATAATTTCATCACTTAGTTCATTTTCGGTTGTTCGCTGAGGGCTTATCATTCCAAAGTCGCTTAATTTTTGCCTACCATTGCCATTACTTTATCTTCAATTTTTCCAAGTGCTTCATTATAAATGTGTTCATTGTATGTCATGTTCATGTGTGTCTGCTGTAACCTCGCAAAATATCTTCCGCCATGTACTTTATATTTATCCCACAATTTATGCATTAGATAGCCTGCAAGATGATATGAGAGTTGCATAAAGATCCCTAATTTGGCTGGTGACTGGCACTGCACAGCTTCCTCCATGGTTTCATCCCAGTGATTATCGTTTTCTAAAAGATGCAGAGCCACATGCTTCTATAAGTTGCGCATTCTGACCGTTGACAGTTTTAAGGTCTTAATATCCTGTAGGACCCGAACACAGTGCAGCAGCAATCGTAAACAGAAAAATTCAAAATTAGTTACATGGACGGTATACACACGACCAAGGGCATCTGGTGACTTTAGACCGGGCCAATTTGCAACAGGCGCGCCTTGAATACGGCGTTTCCACCTTCCTAGATGTTTTCCAAGCATAATAGCGGGGACTTCAGAATATAACAACGTTTTGCAAAGGGGTCGGTTTGACAAAGTTGAAAGAAGGCTGTTGGTGTAGTTTTTGGCCGTGATGCAATTCTTTCTTGGAAATTTCTTTCGGTGAAATATACACGCTTCCATTTTCTAAGTGCATAGCAAGGTGAGTAACTGTTGGGTGCCTTTCGTGTAAAGGGAAGCCAAGGAGACGCCACGCTGCCTCGTTACTGCTGACATAACGCCCTGCTTGAAAGGTCTGTACTCATTAACGGATTTGCCTCACCTTCACTCCTGAGATTAAATATTGCTTGGTCGCTTCCTTTATTTATGTACTTACAGATATACTTGATTGCGCGGACAGAGCTACATGCTTCTACATTAATGTGGGCATTAAACATTTTACATAGAATGGGCGAATACGGGACAATCCAGCTGTTATCCAAGGTTTCCGAACGCTCCAGAGCGAGATTTGATTGTAACTTTCCTGCCACCATCTTCGGGAGCTCTGCGTCTGTATAAAGGTAGCCATTGTCATTGTGCACTGTTTCTTTTAATAGCTGTTTAGGAATTTCTTTGTACATATTCCTTCTTTCATACATGGCGATATTGAATTTCGTGCCCACATGGACCGTGAATCATATTTCGGACGATGGTATCATACAATTCTTTATCTTGCTCAGGATCCGGAACTCGGCGCTTATTATGTCGTCTATTTGGCTGGGCCGCAACTTATATTTAAGCCATATTAGAATGTGGGCATGCGGTAATCCTCTTTTGCCATTCAATTGAATACATGAAGCACTGCACCTCTCCGAAAATTTTCCTTTGTTAATTACATACATTAATTTTGTACTTTTAATCTAAATACTCTAGCAACTAAATCGTGTCTGTCAGTACTTTTTTGGCCCGGCATTAGCTCCTCGGTTATTTCTTTCCATGTGGGATTGCAAGTAAAAGTAACAAAAAGATCAGGTCTTCCGTAAATTCGTACATAGGCGAATGCGTCTTATGTGTACTCTGTAGCGGGACTGTTAACGAATGATGAGAGCAGAATTACCATTTTACCTAAATCTTTTAGGTTTACATTGGCGTCGCTAGAAACTGCATCTTGAAAATTTATATAATTCTCAACGCGCAGCTTTTTTTGATTTTAAGATATATAACGGAGACGTTCACTTTCTACCTTCACATACATGTTCACCAAAAAATTGATGAAATAATTGTCTACACTGGCTAACAGGTGAAAATCATTTCGCAACATCATATGATACGCATAAAATCCATACATGATACTTTTTGTTCGGAGTAGGCTCCTTTGTGACCAAGTTAATGAGTGGAATTTGAAAATGATAACCTCTTGTCCTTTGCTATAAATCAATGGGTACAGAGCATCATAAAACTTGTGTGTATCGGCTACCCGTTGCAACGTATCATCACGTGCTGCAAGACAATGTCTCGTGAAGAAAATTGATCACCACTAATTACGGCTGCTATTTCGTTTATCAAAGGTGCATTGTAGCGCCTTCATGCTCTCCTCGAGGGGTCCGAACTGCGTGAATGACGACTTTATAATCCTCTTCAGGTAGGTTTTCTAAAGCAGTTTTAAATGTTTTGACTAAAATGTTACGTTCATGCAAGAATCTTTGAATTTTGAACACTGTGTCTCTCTCAACTCCTGGATAAATTGGCAGCGACGGTCTACCTCAATTTCTCGTCACCCATAAAATATACTTGTAAAATTTATGCTCTTCGTTTTAGCTGGAAAAGTGAACCTATTCTATGATAAATTTGCCCTGCACCGCAAATGTAAGCGAAAATCCCGGCATTATTATTTCCCGGTCAACCTGAAGGACGTCATTTGAAAGCATGAGTTATATTTCCGGATCCTGTTTAAAAGCGCCCTGACTCATTAGCATCATATAAAAGAGAGTTTTCAAAGGTTCTTCTGGTTCCCAAGTAACGGAAGAGACACTTTGCCATTGAACAGCACATGCCTGCGGTCTCATCTTTCCATTTTAAAGCGCTGCAAAATCGACACGCCTTGTCCATCAGTCCGGTAACAACTAAGCTGTGATTTTATAATCAATCAACGGGTCATATTGAATGCTGCGTCATTAAAACCGACCAATTGTTTCTTTGAAAATTTTGTCGACGTTCAGCTTGGAAGCTGTGCGTTTGCATCTCTTCGCGCCTGTGTCTGTTCTGGTGTTTCAGATGCCCTATAGTAGATTGCTCAATGAGTCTGTGTTAAGTTTCATCAGGTGTTTCCGCGGCTCTTAAGGCGGCCTGACGTTTCGCTTGTTCGAACAGCCTTTGCTGACTTTGAGCAGGTGTTTCAGTAGCTCTTAAAGTAGATTGACGCTCTGCCTGTTCAAGACGCCTTTGCTGACTTTGATCAGGTGTTTCAGTAGCTCTTAAAGTAGCTTGACGCCTGCCTGTTCAAGACACCTTTGCTGACTTTGAGCAGGTGTTTCAATAGCTCTTAAAGTAGCTTGACGCTCTGCCTGTTCAAGACGCCTTCGCTGATTTTGAGAAGGTGTTTCAGAAGCTCTTAAAGTAGCTTGACGCCTGCCTGTTCAAGACGCCTTCCTGACTTTGGGAAGGTGTTTCGAAGCTCTAAAGGAATAAAATTTCCTTTTAAATATTTTTTTTAGCAACTAAAATATCTAAAAGGAATAAATATTCCTTTAAATATTTTAAAATCAAAACAACAAAACCAATTCAAGACACAACACGAATCCGAAAACGATAGCCAAAAAAAATCGAATCAACTTAAACCAAATTAAACCACGTTATTGTCATTTATGACTGTGGGATGGACAAATTTGTTTCGTTCTTACGAAATTAGTTTCGTACTTACGAAATTGTTTCGTACTCACGAATTTACTTTCGTACTTACAAAATTCGTTTCGTTCTTACGAAATAAGTTTCGTACTTAGAAAATCTGTTTCGAACTCGTTTCGGGGAAATTAGTTTCGTACTTACGAAATTGTTCTCGTACTCACGAATTTACTTTCGTACTTACGAAATTAGTTTCGTTCTGACGAAATTAGTTTCATTTAGGAAATTGTTCGTACTTATGAAATTGTTTCGCTCTTACGAAAATCCTTTTAAATATTTTTAAAAGCAAATCAAAATATCTAAAAGGAACAAATATTCCTTTAAATATTTATTAAAATCAAAACAACAAAACCAATCAAGACACAACACGAATCCGAAAACGATAGCCAAAAAAAATCGAATCAACTTAAACCAAATCACAAAACAAATCGCAGAAAACCGAAATCGAAAGCAGTAGTCAATATAAATATAACCAACAAAAGAAGTAAGTGCATACGTACTGTATACACTATCTATACTATTAATATTCCTTGAAATATTGTTAAACAACCTAAAACAACGAAAACTAAATAAACAGCACACTATTCTAAATAAACAAAATCCAAAATCAAAGCCAGAGTCTAAATATGTATAAAGGAATACCAACCAAATCAACAAAACCCATCCAAGAAAATACACAAATCTGAAAATGAAAGCCAATATAAATCCATTCAACCTTAAACAAATCACAAAGCAAATAATAAGCAACCGAAATCGAAAGCAGGTAGTCGAATAAGCTACGAAATAGAAACAATTTAAGCGTATAGGTACCGTATGCACTATAAGTTGACGCGCGGCTCAACGGCGGAGTTAAGTACATGTCAGGAAACATTTCGTTACCGCGTTTTAAAAACCTAGTAACGACATCTAGCGGAATTAATTTAAACTATGTATACGTTAGTTAATAAGAACTCTCAAAAATATTTTTCTTATAATTTTGCACAATTTTTCTTATTGTAAATACCGATTCATTCATAACCACATATAAGAACTGTATTCATTTCCGTTCAATAAATATTACTAAGGCTTATTAATAAGGCTTATTAAGAACTGTTTCTACCATTGTTAAGTAATAGTTATGGTGAAAGTGACAGGTGGTGATAGTATTTGATCCATACTATAATCACGCATGTAACTTTGTGGGGTAGGCAGAGCATCAACGGATTACTTAATATCGTCTGCTAGGTTATCGTCTATTCTGTGAATTACGATGCACCAAAACGTTTGAAGAAAATCAGCTGGTAAATTTTATGTTTTTTATCGCTCTTCCTGGTCCTGTGGAAAATACAGATCCATACATTTTTATCTTAATTTTGTAAAACATAATAATCCAGATATTCTGACCTTCTGTGTTCGTCCATCGTACGGTCGTCCGTCTTGTAGAATCACGGTGGCGCCACCTGCTGAATTTAATTTTGCAACATATTCGATTTTCCCACGGAATGATATGTTTTTCCGCTGAAAAAGTAGCCTATGTCACTCTACAGCCACCGAACTATCCCCATACAAATAATCATGCCATGCCAACGCTCTGTTGCGACGTGAAAGAAGGACAAACTTGTGCAACATATTCGATTTTCCCACGGAATGAGATGTTTTTCCGCGGAAAAAGTAGCCTGTCATTCTACAGCCACCGAACTATCCCCATACAAAAAATCATGCCATGCCGACGCTCTGTTGCGACGTGAAAGAAGGACAAACAAACAAACAAACAAACAAACAAACAAACAAACAAACACACTTTCGCATTTATAATATTAAGTATGGAAGTATGGATTCTTGTTCCGCTGCGGATGTCCTCATTCAAATGTTTATCATGCAGTTATATATAATAGTTTATAATAATGTTTATCATGTTTTATAATCCGAGCATAGTCCTCACTATAGCTGCTCGCTGAGCGACTTAAGCCTCGTACGGTCAGCATTGAGGACCACGACTCATGTCCATATGTTATCACTGGCAACACGTACTGGTTGTACCTTCTAATCTTGAAATTGTGAGATAAACTTTACGGGAAGATGTGTACTGCTCAGTCTTGTTGGATCCGTCGAATAACCTCTTGGTCGATGTTGGATTTACATTTATGAAATTAAAATCTATTGACAATTTATATATTTTACTAAATTAAATTAAGAACGGTTTAACATAGACACAAAAATGAAGCTTTACAAAATTTCTTGTACGCAATCCCACTTTTGCACGAATGCAGGTTTCACTAAGTTTTTTGTTACTGACACACACATTGATATTCTTATAAGATTATATTATAATGAAGTAAGCAAGTTTGATGAAAAACTGAAGTGCAAAACCGTGAACCTAGTAAAAGAGTCAATCGTTTTGGGCCCACTAGAAATTTTTTATGACCCTTAATGGTATTAAATACAAAAAGATACCAATTTATTATCGTAATAGCATAAAGATTTTATGAAAATCTAAACGAATTAAAAATCTGAAAAAGAGTTGTTTTGATATTTGTGTTCTTGTCATTGGTTCAGATAATGTAATATTAAAAAATTGTAGTAGAGATGTGCCAACCGGAAGAAACTCGACTCGAGTTAACTTGAGTTGAAATTCACGTAACTCGAATAGTACTCGAGTTACGCAACATGAATTGGCGGAACGAAGTTGTGTCAGTTTGTTACAAATTATTTTATATTTGTTTCTCTATCCAAGATAATTATTATTACTTAACTTAATAGGTAGTTATATTTATTGGTTTGCGTATAGACAATTTTCATAAAATAATATCACTCTAACTTTATGACGTAGCGTATAGTTAATGTTATTAATAATTTAACTATCACGTATTATACTTAATCAGCTTGTTGATATTACATAATATATCAATAAATTGTTCGAATTGGTAAGTCGAGTGCATCACTAAATTGTAGACAGACACTGAATTGACCATAAGATAAAGATGCGACTCGAGTAGAATATTGTGACTCGAGTCACTGGGTTTTATCATATCACTGTAGTTGTACTCGAGTTTTTGAGTTATGCGAATTAACTATTTATAGTCCCTGCATCGATTGATGTTTATCACCTGATTTGATAATAGCGATTATTTTAGTTAAAGCATTTTAAATAATAATAAAAATACTGTTTGATAATTAAATTACTAGTTTAAGTTTTTTTTAATTATAGTTTTAATACAATATAAAGTGGAATTTATATTAATATACTTTTAAATAGGTACCTTTATTAAATAAGTAATATGTGACAATATGAAATAAAATACAAATATTTACTATTTATTTATTTATAGTATTTCCATGTTTTATTTACTACACACATGTGTAGCATTTCAAAATCTATAAACCATTGCATATCTTACAAATCGCTTCCATTTTTCATAATAAGCCACACTGACGATTTTGTTTTGTTGTTTCATTGTTATCATTCATACTTTAAACAAACAAGTATATTTAAATCACCTTTATGTTATGCACTACTTATACGAAGTAAAAAAAATAATAATGATAGCACAATCACGATATTATAAATCAAACTAAGTTCATATTTGACTACAACATGCCAGATGCAAGTTTCACGCCCGCGGCGCCTTATACTTTGTGAATTAGTTGATTAGATGATAGAATTAATGAATTAGTGAACTGACATCTATCTAGCGCTCTCCGAATCCACGGTGCGTCGAGTTGACTCGGCAAGCGGACTCGAGTAAAGTTTATTTTCACTCGAGTACCGAGTTACACAGATTCACTCGATTGAATCGAGTGAAAACAGAGTTCGAGTTGCATCACTACTTTAAGAATAAAGTCTGCATAATTGTTATATACTTTAAAATAATGTTTAGTAGCAAACAAACAAAATTAATTAATAGCTAAAAGTTTTGTATCCTTATACAACCAGTTCAAAACAGCTTTTACTATATAGCATTTAAAGGTAATATTATAAATAGACATATTATCCGTTATTCACCTTGGGTTTAATTACTGTAATGGTGTGTGTGATGTATATTCACTAATCAATTAATACCTGTAAAAATAGTCTCCACACCATGTTTGTTTGTCTGTGCACTGTTTTGCGGAACTGCTAAAAGGATTTTCCATCTATCTTAAAATATCTATAATTGCTGAATGTACCTACAACTTTGTTTAATACTATTAATTATTAAGCTATTCTATTCTATATACACTATTCTAACTCATAATATCGGTGAAAACTACTAGAAAATCGCTTTTAGTTTGTTTTAAAGTTATTGCGATATACTTATTTTAATTTTAATTTCTCAGAATTCCGTTAGATGCGATAAACTAATATTAATTTTGTAATCTATAGATTATAAGGAATAAATCAACATACATTTCATTGAGGTTCACTAAAATTCGTGGTGGGCCCATTCTCCATACAAAAAGAAACTGTCTCCTTTACAGTGTATAACAAAATATTAAATGTTTATCGTTTGGAAATGTTAAAATGGAAAACCTTTAGGAAACCCCGTTCAGGCATCCGCAATTTGTTAAGTAAAATGATATTATTACAAAGCGTTTCGCTGACCCATTGTTAAACTCGTGTCCAAGAAAAGTTATAGAGTTCAATCTATTTTGAGTATTAAAATGTTATTATACCCGAAGTGTAATGTTTATTTTTAAAAAATAACTTAATTTTATTGCACGCGTAATAACGCATTTGGCTTTACTCTAGTCACGTCAAGGTCATGCAATTTTGTGTTCTTAAAGTGCCTCTGTCATAACCATATTGCACTTATACGATAATACGAGTAGCCCTATATCAAGAAAACACTCTAATTAATCCATATATTTTCTAAAAATCATTACATATTGCTACTTTGAAAAAAACGATTTAAAAAAAATACGTGGACGTACGGATGTTGATTTTGTATATGGTCACGATAACTGCTGAAAAATCACGTATCGAGCCAGCATAAAACAAAAAGAAGAAAAGCTGTTGTTACATTAAATAAATAAAAACAGCATTTGTTAGTAAACAATACTCAAGTCGCTCTGGTTTACTATATAATAAATTGAACAGAGAACTAGAGATCTACAGCAAAACATATAAGGAATGTAAGAAGTTGATTACAATTTTTAACTCCTTAAATTATGAGAAAACAGAGACATTATTACAATACAGATACTAAAGAACATACATATACATACACCCATACTCAGTACATGATCATCACACACTACTCTTTAACATGCACAAATTTATATACCACACCACATACTAGTACCAAATACACTTACACACTACATATATAAAATTCAACCTAATAATGATTGATGTATTAATGCTATGAGACTGATGGTAGGATATTATATTCATGTTTTACTATGTTTATTATTCCTTATTAGTTACTTTATTTCGTTAATAATACTGTAATTTTTAGCTATGGAAGAGTCAAATCACATGTTACAGGCATTATTTTGCTTACTAGGTGACCTCGACCACCGATCATATAATGTCTTTTAATATTTGACAAATAAATAATTTATTATGATTATTATAAGTCATAAAAACAATTAAATATTTGATTTTAACTGATTGAAATACAGTAGGAAATAATGATTTAAATTACCAGGCATTTTTTTTTTTTTTTTTTGCGGATGGAAAATCCGCAAAAAAAAATCTAATGACGCTTCGCTGTGGGTGGAGCGGAAGGGAGTGTCAGACTTTTACTGACTAAAACCATCCGTGTTCCTTCAGTGTTCTTACGTTCCGGAGCCGCGGTATCTCTTTCGAACAGCCCGCAGCCCGGCAGGCGTCGGCCCTGCGGGCCCCTTCACGCTGCTGACAGCCTTGAGGCGCGCGTGGAACAAAACGCGCCGTCGACACGGCCTGTCGTCGTTAGACGGACGGACGGCGAGCTACCCATTGCTCGCCGTCCACAGGTCCGCCTACGGTGGTCAGGCCACGACGTAGCCCCCGACGCCCGGGCGTCTCCGCGGCGGCGGGAAGGAAAGCTGTTGCTCTTTCCTTCTCCCGCTCCGCCACCTCCTTCGCTAGCATCACTGCTTCGCAGAAGGTGGTGACGGCATCCCATTCCGTCTCGCCGGACCATGGCTTCGACCAGGGCCGGACGCGAGGTCGCCGCCTCATCGCCGCATGAGCGTACACGGCGGTGCCCGCCCAAGCAGGGCACACTCCACGGTGCTCCACCGTGTCCTCCGGTCGATCCTCGTGGAGCACCTGGCGTTTCCTCCGCCCGATTCGGTGCAGGAACCTCCGAACACACCGTGTCCGGTGAGGACCTGCGTCAGGCGGAAGGTGAGGACACCGGCGTCTCTCGCCACTCGAGAGGGTCTATCGCCGCCAGTGGCGTGCCCAGCACGGGTTGCGACAGTCGCCTCCATGTCGCCATGAGATCATGCCGGAAGTCTGTTCGCTGCGCGACAACCTGCCGCGGCAGCGTTTCCCCGGCATAGTGCGCGCCCGCGCGCCATTCGCAGGCGCGCGAGACCATCGCCCAGATCCCATGGCGGCAATCCAGCAAGGAGGCTCGCCGCCCGAGGGAGATCGCGGTAGCCGCGAACCATCTTTACGGCAACCACCCTTTGGGCGCGTTTAGGTGGTGGACGGCAAGCCGCGCCAAACCACGCGCCCACACCGGGGCCCCGTAAAGGGCCATGGACCTCACGATCCTCGCGTAGAGCCTCGGTAGGAGGCGTTTGGCCCCCAGGTTCGGCAGGAGCCGCCTGAAGGCAGCCCCGGTCCGTTCCAGTTTGGGAGCCAAACGTCGGAAGTGCTCAACGAAGTTCCATCGGCCGTCGAGGACGAGTCCAGGTGCTTCAGCGTCGACTCGACGCCGATGGATACCTCCCACCATCACTGAGGATCCCAGTGGTGGCCTGTTCCGAGGACCATGGAAGTGCATGGCCCGGACTTGTGCAGAGCCACCCGAGACCCAGTTGCCGGATCCTCTCAACGACCATCGCAGCCCTGCGTGTCATAGTTTCGCCGCCGCCCGTACGACCCCCGTGCCAGCAGCGTGTCGTCAGCGTAGCAAACTACGCTGACGCCGGTAGGGAGGTCGGCGCGCAGCACCCAGTCGTAACCGATGTTCCACAGGCGGCCCCAGAACCGAACCCTGTGGGACACCGCACGACATCTCGCCGGTTCCACTCACCGTTTCGACCGGGTAGATGACGGCCCTGTCCGTCAGATAGTCCCCGACTATACGATGGAGATAGGTCGGCACCCGGTGATACCGAGTGCTCCCTAATGCAGCCCAGGGCATGGAGTTGAAGGCGCTGGCGATGTCGAGAGACACCGCTACAACCCCTGGCCACTGTATCCCGTCGTGAGGGCTCACGCGCATGATGGCGTCCACTGTAGAGCGCCTCTTGCGGAAACCAAACTGGTGTTCCGCAAGATCCGGCCCGTCCCGCAAGGTGCTCGGCGAGGCGATTTGCAATCATTTTCAAAGAGCTTGCCCACCTCGTCGAGCAGCACCACGGGCCGGTATGCGGACGGAGAGTCCGCAGGCGCCCTGGCTTCCGAATGAGGACCAGCTTCCCGTCTTCCAACGAAAGGGAATTGGCCTCCAAGCATGCGCTTAGGAGCCTCCAGTCGGCCCGAGAGCCTCCGAGGCCAGAACCCAGGCTTTGCCAGGCAAGCCATCGGGTCCTGGGGCGGTATTCCTGGCCTTGAGCCTACGTACCGCCACCCAGGTCTACCCCGGTCCTTCCGGGATGTCGTCGTCGTCGTCCTGGTGGTCCGCTTCCGGCACCGCAGGTGGCGGAGCCATAGGCGGGGCGGATGTTCGCGCGCAGGAACAGAGCGCTCACCACATCCTCCACGAGAGCTGAGGCCGGAGACTCTGCGTCAGCGGGGCCCAGGTGCGGAGTTTATCCCGCACCATCTTGTAAGGGCGCCCCACGGATCTCTATTGAGAGTCTCCAGCATTCTCACGGGCCCGATCCCGGGCCCGCAGGACAGCTCTCCCGGAGGGCGGTCTTCGCCGCCTGTATCCCCGTACAGCTCCTCCGCTCAATGGCTGCCGCATTCGGTGAACGATTGCGGAGCCTGCGATGCCTGGCGTACAGGTGCCGCGCGGCGACACACGCCCGCGCAGAGACGTCAGCTCACGCGACCACCAATACACCTGACGCCGCACTTCCGGCCGGACGCGGGCATTGCCACGTCACATATCTCGGACATGGCCTCCTGGAACCACCCTGCCTCATCATTGACGTCGGCAGGCCTGTCCGGTGATGACACCCAGGCCTGTACGATCGAGGCTTCCAGGAGGAGCTCCCGGTCCAGCTGCTTCAGCGCCCAACGCGGACCACTCGCCTGTAGACTGGCGCGCTCGAGGCTGGGTGAGACGTCAAACCGGATGTACCGGTGGTCGGAGTAGGTCTCCACCCTCCATGACCCGCCAGTCAATGGCACGCGGCGACAGAGCGGGCTAGGAACGAAATGTCCACCACCGACTCCGCCCCGCATCCGCACACACGTGGGGACAGAACCCTGATTTAGGACGACCAGGCCTGTCTCCAGAGCCCAGTCTTCCACCATCCTACCCCGCACATCTGTACGACGGGAACCCCAAGCCAAGTTCTTGGCATTGAAGTCCCCGAGGACAAGCAGGAGGGATATCCGACGACGACTGCTCAGCTCTGCAAGAGTTGTGGAACTCGGAGGAGAGATCGGTCTGGGAGGTACACACCCCACAATGACGAACTCCCTGAACCGTGCCGCCACGCACCCTGACCCTCCTGACACCTTCAAGGGTCGGGTACCGGCGGCGGCTGAAGAATGATGGCCACTGAGCCGTTAAGGTCCGCCACCCAGTCCTCCCTAGGCCAGACAAAATACGGCTCAGCGACCACAGCGATGTAATCGACCACTGCGCCATGCTCTGGAGCAACAGATCCTGAGCGCAGGCGCAGTGGTTGATATTCGCCTGGAGGAAGCTTAATGGGGCCGTTATAGGCATTCCATTTCAGCTTCTCCACGGGCTCTCTGCGGGCGTCGGTGTCGCGGCGGTGGCGGCAACGACAGCGACAGCGGCGGCGGCGGCAGTCGCGACCGCGGCGGCGGCCACAGAGGCGGCGGCGGCGGAGGGCCCTCCCACCCGCGGCCTTGGCCTTGGCGGGTGGCACGGGCCTTGCTTCCGGCCGGTGATCGGCTGGCCTGCCGGTCGCCGCACATGCATCACAGTGCGGCGTGACGCAGCAGGTCGCCGATATGTGTCGGGCTGACAGCAGCGGAAGCAAAGGCCACTGCGGTCAACCCCGAGGCGCATTTCACAGACGTGGTGCCCCACGAGAGCAGCGGTAGACTCAGAGGTCTGGGCCCAGCAGCTAACCTGCGCTGAGACCCAGCCCACCAGAAGCCTTCGGCCATCCACTATGGTTTGGCTGCCGCAACAGGGCAGCACACCGTGGCGGCATGCATACCCTGTTGGTCCGGCGTATGGCGCCTGACCTGATCTGGTCAGTGCACCCCGGACCCGCGACGGCGGCCACCAACTCCTCCTCCGATAGCTGAGTCGTCCAGACCCATGATGCGCAGGTCTGCGCATCTGACGGGCCTGGACACTGGCCTCGTCTGCGTCCAGGGACGCTCTGAGCTGCAGCCAGAGCGTCCGCGGTCGCGCCACTGATTCCTGGGATCTCAGCATACGGGCCCCCGTCTGGGTGACTTTGAGCTGGAGGCCTCATGATCCTGAGCTCCCGAGATAGGCAATGTTACCTGAAGTCTCCTTTTCTTTAATCAGTTTAAAAATATTTTATGTTTTTAATCAAACATTGCACTAAAGTTTTAGTCCAGACGGAACTGCCATTAGAAACACAATGTGTTGCAAAATAACCTGAAGCTATATCTTTACTGATAACTTTTCATATTTATTCAAAATTAAATTCTAAATTATGAATAAAGGTCATATTATTATACTACAACTTGCTTTTTAGTATCTATTTCTACCATCACTTTTGTTAACATATTCTTTCCACAACTTAAAATGTGTATAGCATTGAAAGTGAGAAAATAGAGTGCACATGTGCACACTCGGGCACTATAATCTCATGCAGATGGCTAGTCTCCTAATTCGGTCTTTATGACATTATTATTATTATGGGGTATTTAAATAATATTCTCATCTGTAGTATCTGTAGTTTTTTTATATATTTATAGGCTGTATAAATATATATAAAAAAGGTAATAGTATAAAATAAACTATATGTCGAATTAATAAAATATTGCAAAATATATAATTAATAAATTAATTAATAAAATGCAACCAGATGAAAGTCCTCGCAGGAATACCAAACGGTCGCGGTTAGTGAAAAGGAAAGAAACAGGCGGACGATGAAGTGTATCTGTATTATAATTTATACGGCATTAATATAAGCGGCATAATCATGATGCTGATGATGTGCTAATGCTAAATGCCTACTGCGGCAGTTAAAGAGCGCCTTGAATTGTAAATAAAATAATATTTAATTAATAAATCTTTGATGTTCCAACACCATTTTATACAATTATTGAATTGGAGGTCTTATATATTTAATTTTATAAAAAGTAAGGTTTTGTGGATGAAAAGAACTTAAAAAGTGTCTCAGACTATTTTATACAGAAGTATAAAGTAAAACATACATATACTGTAATAGCATGTGAAACAAATTAACAGCACGCATTTGAGTAGGGAACATATTAATTCCATAAACTCTAAAACACACCACAATGGAGTAAATGCAAACAATTTTTAGCTTTCCTAGATGTTTTAGTCATCCGAAATCCTGATAACACTATTGGTCACACTGTGTATAGGAAAAGACCCATACTAACCGATATTTAGATGGTTAATCTCATCATCATCCATCACAGTTAGCTACCGTGGGAAAATCTTTGATTCATAGAGCACGAGTAAACAGTGATTTTGAGGATTTTGTGAATTACCGTGTAGTAGCTTTGTAAGAATATCCACACCCCATATCTTCCCGTGGGTATCGTAAGGGGCGACAGAGGGAAACAAACTACTAGACATCTAGACAATACAAACAGATAACTTATAAACTAGAAAATAAAAAAAACGGTTGCCAAAACACCTGCCAAGCGTAGCGTCAAATATCCTATGCAGCAATCGATTGATTATAAGGAACGTGGTGTTTTATAACGGGAAAATACTACCTTCTTTATTAGATCAAGTAAAGGAAGCTATTAAAACAAAGGCGTGGAAAGCTTACAAAAAAGGCGTGCTTTTTTGCACGACAATTCGCTGTACACTCAAGCCACGTTGCGACGGCTGTCGTTCACCGGTGCTGTTTTCAACAACTGCGTCACCCAACCCACAGTCCAGACCTGGCCCTAAGCGACTATTATTTGTTTCCAAAATGAAGAAAGAACTGCGTGGGAAAAATTTGGTGACCATGATGAAGTGAAGTTGGCAGTTTCGGCTATTTTGACGCCCAAGATAAATATTTTTTTTTAGACGGTATTAATAAGTTATGTGACAGATCTTATAAATGTATAAGGGTTAAGCGAGAATACATTGAAAAGGAAAAATTGTTTAATGTTTCATTTCATTATCCTTCCTCGTAATTCCGCAAACTTTTGACATCCCAACGTAGATTTGTACCTACAAATTTAGTTTCGTACTTACGAAATATGTTTCGTACTTACGAAATTAGTTTTGTATATACGAATTTAGTTTTGTTCTTAGGAAATTGTTCGAACTCGTTTCAGAATTTAGTTTTGTAATTACGAATTTAGTTTCGTAATAACGATTTTAGTTTCAACTTAGTTAATGTCACTTACCAAAATCTGTTTCGAATTATTTCGAGGGAAATTTTTGGTACTTACGAAATTTGTTTCGTACTTACTAATTTAGTTCGCACTTACGAAATTCGTTTAGTACCTCGATTCGAGGAAATTCGTTTCGTACTTACGAATTTAGTTTTGTACTTACGAAACGTTTCATTGTTACGAAATTAGTTTCTGTACTTAAGAAAATCGTTTGTACTTTCACGAAATCTGTTTTGTAATTACGAAATTAGTTTTGTACTTACGAAATTTGTTTGTACTCACGAATTTATTTTGTACTAACGAATTTAGTTTCGCCTTACAAAATTAGATTCGAACTTACGAAATTCGTTTCTGTACTCACGACCTATTTTCGTACTCACGAATTAGTTTCGAACTAGGAATTTAGTTTCGTACATAAGAAATTTCAAACAAGACAGGGACTGATTGAAGACGACCCGACCTGGACGGCCATTTGAGGCTGCCACGCCGGAAATAATCAAAAAGTTAAAAACTTGTATCGGAACATGCCCGGCTAAAGGAAAAACAGCTTGCGGTATTAGTTGGAGTATCAGAAAAACCACTATAAAACATCTTACATCAACACCTTGGCATGACTAAAGTCTGTGCAAGATGGGTTCCGAATGTTTTCTTGCGCATTAAAACACGAGCTCGTCGAAATTATGGTCTGTTTTGTAATCTGGCGATAAAACTTGGGTTCACCATTATGAACCTGAGTCAAAGCAAGAGTCGATGTATTGGCATGAAAAGCACACCCTCCTAAGAAGTATAAGGTGTCTCAATCGGCCGAAAGATCATGGCGACAATCTTTGGGATACAGAAAGTATCCTTGATTATTATAAGGAACGTGGTGTTTTCATAACGGCAGAATACTACCTTCTTTATTAGATCAATTAAAAGAAGCTATTAAAGAAAAAAGGCGTGAAAGCCAAAAAGTGCTCTTTTGCACGACAATGCGCCTGTACAATAAGCCACGTTGCGACGGCTGCCATTCACCGGTTCTGTTTTAAACAATTAATAGTTTTGTACTTACGAATATAGTTCCGTTCTTACGAAATAAGTTTCGTACTTACGATATTCGTTCGTACTCCTGAATTTACTCGTACTTATGATATTCGTTTCTGTTCTACGAAATTAGTTTTACTTACGAAATTCGTTTGTACTTACGAAATTCGTTTCGTTCTTACGAAATTAGTTTCGTACTTATTGATGTTCGTTTCGTACTACTGAATTTACTTTCGTACTTACGAAATTGTTTGTTCTTACAAAATTAGTTTTGTACTTAAGAAATTAGTTTCGTACTATTTCTAGGAATTGTTTCGTTCTTACGAAATTAGTTTCGTACTTATTTCGAGGGAAATTGTTTCATACTTACGAAATTTGTTTCGGACTTACGAATTTAGTTTCGTAATTACGAATTTTCAAGACGACCACCGACCTTTACGGCCGTTTGAGGCTACGCCGGAAATAATCAAAAGTTAAAAACTTGTATCGGAAGATGCCCGGCTAAAGGAAAACAGCTTGCAGCGTTAGTTGGAGTATCAAAAAATTCACTTTAAACATCATACATCAACTCCTTGGCATGACTAAAGTCTGTGCAAGATGGGTTCCGAGCATGCTTTCTGCGTGTAAAAACACGAGCTCGTCGAGTTATGGTCTGTATTGTAACTAGCGATAAATCTTAGATTCACCATTATGAACCTGAGTCAGCAAGAGACGATGCAGCATGGAAAAGGCACACCCTCCTAAGAAGTATATGTCTCAATCGGCCGGAAAGATCATGGCGACGATCTTTGGGATACAGAAGGTATCCTTTGATTGATTATATGAACGTGGTGTTTTTATAACGGAGAATACTATCTTATTAATTTGATCAATTAAAGGAAGCTATTAAAGAAAAAAGCGTGGAAAGCTTACAAAGGCGTACCTTTTTTGCATGACAATGCACCCGTACACTGCCACGTTGCAACGGCAGCCATTCACCGGTGCTGTTATAAACAATAAATAGTTTTGTACTCTACGAATTTAGTTTCGTTCTTACGAAATTAGTTTCGTACTTATGCAATTGTTTCGTACTTAGGAATTTAGTTTCGTGCTTACGAATTTAGTTTCGTAATTTACTAATTTAGTTTCGTTCTAACGAAATTCGGTTCGTACTGATTCGAGGGAAATGCGTTTCATACTTACGAAATTTGTTTTACTTACGAATTTAGGTTTGTATTTACGAATTTAGTTTGTCGTTACGAAATTAGTTTCGTACTTACGAAAATTGTTTCGTACTTACGAAATTCGTTTCGTACTCACGAATCAAGTTTCGTACTACGAGTTTAGTTTCGTACTTACGAATTTTTCAAACAAGACAAGGACTGATTGAAGACGACCCCGACCTGGACGGCCATTTGGCTGCCACGCCGGAAATAATCAAAAAGTTTAAAACTTGTATCGGAAGATGCCCGGCTAAAGGAAAACAGCTTGCAGAATTAGTTGGAGTATCAGAAGAAAACCACTTTAAACATCATACATCAACACCTTGGCATGATTAATGTCTGTGCAAGATGGGTTCCGAGAATGCTTTCAGCATAAAAATACGAGCTCGTCGAAAGTTATAGTCTGTATTGAAACTGGCGATAAAACTTGTGTTCACCATTATGAACCTGAGTCAAAGCAAGAGTCGATGCAGTGGCATAGAAAGCACACCTCTCCTAAAAGTATAAGGTGTCTCAATCAGCCCGAAAGATCATGGCGACGATCTTTTGATACAGAAGGTATCCTTTGATTGATTATAAGGAACGTGGTGTTTTCATAACGGGAGAATACTACTCTTCTTTATTAGATCAATTAAAAGAAACTATTAAAGAAAAAGCGCGGAGAGCTTACAAGGCGCGCGTTCTTTTGCACGACAATGCGCCCGTACACACAAGCCACGTTGCAACGGCTGCCAATCACCGGTGCTGTAGTAAGCAATAAATAGTTTTGTACTTACGAATATAGATTCGTTGTTACAAAATTAGATTCTGTACTACGAAATTCTTTTTGTACCTTACGAAATCCGTTCTGTTCTTACGAAATTAGTTTCGTACTTACGAAAATCGTTTCGTACTTACGAATTTAGTTTGTACTTACTAAGTTAGTTACGTACTTAGGAAATTGTTCTGTACTCGATCCGAGGGAAATTTTCGTACTTACGAAATTTGTTTCTTACTTACGAATTTAGGTTTGTACTTACGAATTTAGCTCGTTGTTACGAAATTAGTTTTGTACTTACGAAAATTGTTTCGTACTACGAAATTAGTTTCGTTCTTACGAAATTCATTTTGCACTCACGAATTTAGTTTCGCACTTACGAAATTCGTTTCGTCCTTACGAAATAAGTTCTGTACTACGAAATCGTTTCGTACTTACGAAATCTGTTTCGTTCTTACAAAAATAGTTTCGTACTTACGAAATTCGTTTCTTACTTACGAAATTCTTTTCACTTACGAAAATTGTTTCATTCTTACGAAAATTGTTCGTTTTTACGAAATTCATTCTCGTACTCACGAATTTACTTTCGTATAACGAATTTAGTTTTGTAATTACGAATTTTCAAACAAGACAGGGTCTCGATTGAAGACGACCTCGACCTGACGGCTGTTTGAGGCTGCCACGCCGGAAATAATCAAAAAGTTGAAATACTTGTATCGGAAGATGCCCACAGCGGAAAAACAGTGAATTAGTTGGCGTATCAGAAAAAAAACACTTTTAACATCATACATCAAGACCTTACCATGACTAAAGTCTGTGCAAAAGTGTGTTCCGAGAATGCTTTCTGCGCAATAAAAACACGAGCTCGTTCAAAGTTATGATCTGTATTGTAACTGGCGATAAAACTTGGGTTCACCATTATGAACCTGAGTCAAAGCAAGAGTATAGAAAAGCACACTCCTCCTGTATAAATTGTCTGTATAAGCTGGAAAGATCATGGCGACAATCTTTGGGACAAGGTATCCTTTGATTGATTATAAGGAACGTGGTGTTTACACGGAGAATACTTTATTAGATAAATTAAAAGAAGCTATTAAAAAAGCGTAAGCTTACAAAAGGCGTGCTCTTATATTATGTCGGAGGTTCGTATAACAAGTAAGGAGGTTCTTAAACCTTGCGGTGTCTAGACGTGAACAAAGTCAGTGGACCAGATGGTATACCAGCTATAGTCTAAAGGCTTGTGCACCTGAGTTGTCTCCTGTACTGACACACTTGTTCCGCCTCTCATTTAGGACTGGAATAGTATCAAAATCCTGAAGCTGGCCAACGTGCAGCCTGTTCCAAAAACGGCAGCAGCAGTGCTGACTCCAATTATCGGCCAATCTCAATTACCTCCTTTTGCAAGATTATGGAGCGTATATTGAATGCCCGCCAATGGCATACCTAGAACAGAATGACCTCCTAGTGACCGGCAATATGGGTTTCGCTGAAATCGGTCAGTTGTTGACCTCTAGCGTATACCACGTAAACGCGAGGCACCTGATAACAGTGGGGGTTTTATTCTTGTACCAGCGTGTAAGGCCTCGTTTGCAGGTGAGAGATGTTCAGACAAAATTGGCGTTCTTGCTCCAGGTATCCCGGAATGACTGCTATTCAAAAGTGAACTTTTGATGGGCTGTTATAGATTATGAATGAAAACTTCACCACTGCTCCTAATGAAATAGTAAGAATATAGAAAATATGTTTATACTCATAACCTGTGATTTCATCTTATAAATCGATTCAGGCATAGATAACTCCAGCACCGAGGGTTCCGTATAGTAATATTACTGAAATAGTAACATCGGTGAGCATTAAGAAAATACGAAAGTATTTAAGGAAGGTTAACAGATATTCGTCTTCTCATCATCCCAAAGTGCTAGCTCCCTTCCAATATATTTCGGACTGACTTTATTCCGCTGTATAGGGATTTGTGACAATCACTGTGTCAGACGTGTCCTCCTTTGAATTATTTTATTGAAGCTCTATGTATTTATATTTGTATAAATCAGAGTATTAATTTTAGCTCTATATAATCAACATAGAGTTCTAAATAAACATAGAGTTCTGAGATTATTAGATGGTAGTACTCCTCTTCAGTAGTGCGTGAAATTTTGTGTACCAGTCTGAAGAGTAAAAAGAGCCAGTACAATGACAGGCTATGAGATATTTTAACTTAGTCTTTAAAGTTTTGTGCATATTTAAAAAAAATCAGTGGCTTGACTTTTACCGTAATAGTGTTGTACGCAAACAGCCCGAGCTCAATTTCCACTGGAAACAACGAAATATTTGATATTCTGAAAATATTGTAATACTCATTTTTCATCATCACGCGAGGGTCTATTGTTACAAATAAGAAATACAATATGTTTTAGCAATTCCTCATTATGATTAGCGAGTTTTCCTTTCATTCTTTAATATTGTTGTTGTTTTATACATATATAGTTTATTACTATTTTTTATTATATATATTTTTTGTGTAAGGCGGAAGTATTACTTTATTCAGCATTATGTTAAGTGAACTGTACTGTAGGGCTAGCATGGGCAGGAGATAATTTTATCCCTGGGGAAAGGAGAAAATGTTTATCCACTCGTTAAGTTTTTATCCACCCTCGAGCATTGGCACACCGGTGGATAAATATCCACAGTAGATAAAATGGGAGATAGAATTAGACTTAGATAGATTTTCATGAATATAAACTTAAACCCACGTCCAGTGAACTAGGATAAAATTGTACCTTTCCAATGTCAAAAGCATAATTTTTATCTTTCACTAGCTGTTACCCACGGCTTCGCCCGCATGGTCACTGGGAAATGAACTATCCATTGCTTTTTGAATTGAAAGAAAACTGAGTTTTATAAATTTGTCAGAGATGCAGCCATTAAAAGGAAACTGAGCAAAATTGATTCGTCAGCCTATTTAAATGTTTTAAACGCAGCATATAGGAAATCATGAAAATAGCCTGTTTATTCCAAATGAAAATGGATACTTTTTAATTAGGAAACTGAGCATAATTATCCGTAAGGGATGCAAACTTTGAAAAGAAACTGAGCTAAATTGATTCGTCAGAGATGCAGTTTTCTGAATTGAAAGGAAACTGAGCCAAATAAAAGATCCGTCAGAGATGCAGCCTTTGAGTTGAAAGGAAACTGAGCTTAATAGGTCCGTCAGAGGTGCAGCATTTGGAATTGAAAATAAACTGAGCTAAATAGGAAATTTTGAATTGAAAAGGAAGGTCTGTGGGAATTTGATTAATTGATTGGGAATTTTGAAAAAAACTAACTGAACACTATTTTAAGACGCTACTGTACACAATGTTATATGTTTTTCCATTCGGGAAAGAATGTGGAGATTCTGGGCATTTGACACACGCAAACATGCTACTTACAGCTGACCATGAGAGAAGCACGGTTTTCTGTTGACCCCGCTACCTGTAACGTTTGCCTTGCGCATTAATTGTCATTGCAAAACTGAGCTTAATAGGAATTGCAACTTTGAATTAAAAAGGAAGATCTCTGGGAATTATAGGATCCGTGGTATAATAACATTTTCACCTTTTCCTACGCCTGTGAAAATTGTAGCACTGATTATGTTCCGTCCAAGATGTGTCACACGCAGCCTTGTCCCGTTACATAACCGAGAGCATCTAAATTTCGCATTAGCATGATTGGGATGCCTAATTTTAATTGAAGCTTATGTGAGGGCACACCTGACAACTCTAGAGAATTTAGAAACTCTACGGGATATGAAGTGCTCTGTTCTGTGTCCATAACTGTGTCTACTGACAAATACTCTGTTATTTCTCCTGCTACTGCTTAATATATCTGAATTTATTTTGTTAACGCTCACTTTTGGTGCAAGAATCGCCCTTTCACATAACCATTTGTCTTCATGCATGTTGTTCGTTAAATCTGAATAAACGCTCGCAATTAATTCGGAATGACTCTGTACTAAATTACAAAAATCTCGTCAATTTAACGCAGCCCTCAGCATCCGTTTCCAACCGCCCATCGCCAATTTTAAATAGTGTGTCAGCATAGTTTCCAGCTTTGATATCATTATACAAATGCACTCATATTCGTAGTTAAACTGAATTTTATCACCTTGTTCCATAAAATAGACGACTTGAGGCATGCTTTAATTTCATCTGCAGGTGTGCCCTTTGAATGACAGGTAAAGTTTGGTGAAAGTCACCAGCCAGTAAAACCACCATTCCTCCCATTACATCGGTATTGCTGCGCAACCTGGGCGTTCGATTTAGTGCTTCTACAGCTTTTTTGCGACATTGTATTTCGTCCCACACTAAAAGTTTGCATTGTCGTAGCATTATACCTAGTGCACTATTTTGCTAAAGTTGCAGATCGGCGATTCTTCCTGGGCTAGATTTAGAGGAGTTTTAAAACAGAATGTGCAGTGCGGCCCTGCTTAGCAGCGTGGCGGCTATACCAGAGGAAGCTACGGCCACAGCAATGCTTTTATCTTTCCGTACTTGCGCTGATAATATATTTAATAAAAATGTCTTCCCAGTTCCTCCAGGGGCATCAAAAGAAAAGTGCACCATTTCTAGATTCAATTTGTCCACTTTGTCAAAACTCGTTTTTGTTCGGGAAGCAAGGGTACACCGGCTACTTGCTGCTGCAAAGCTGGTATATCGTAGTTTGTTTTCACGTAATTTCATCACTTAGTTCATTTCGGTTGTTCGCTGAGGGCTTATCATTCCAAAGTCGCTTAATATTTTGCTTACCATTGCCATTACTTTATCTTCAATTTTTCCAAGTGCTTCATTATAAATGTGTTCATTGTATGTCATGTCGCGTGTGTGTCTGTAACCTTCGCAAAATATCTTCCGCCATGTACTATTTATATTTGTCCCACAATTTATGTGCATTAGATAGCCCTGCATTAGATATGAGAGTTGCATAAAGATCCCTAATTTTGCTGGTGACTGGCACTGCACAGCTTCCTCCATGGTTTCATCCCAGTGATTATCGTTTTCAAAAGATGCAGAGCTTCACATGCTTCTAAGTAAAGTTGAAAGAAGGCTGTTAGTGTAGTTTTGGCGGTGATGCAATTTTCTTGGAAATTTTCGGTGAAATATACACGCCTCCATTTTCTAAGTGCACAGCAAGGTGAGTAACTGTTGGCGCCTTTCGTAAAGGGAAGCCAAGAAGACACCACGCTGCCTCGTTACTGCTGACATAACGCCCTGCTTGAAAGGTCTGTACTTCATTAACGGATTTGCCTCACCTTCACTCCTGAGATTAAATATTGCTTGGTCGCTTCCTTTATTTATGTACTTACAGATATACTTGATTGCGCGGCCAGAGCTACATGCTTCTACATTAATGTGGGCATTAAACATTTTACATAGAATGGGCAAATACGGGACAATCCAGCTGTTATCAAGGTTTCGAACGCTCCAGACCGAGATTTGATTGTAACTTTCCTGCTACCATCTTCGAGCTCTGCGTCTGTATAAAGGGTAGCATTGTCATTGTGCACTGTTTCTTTTAATAGCTGTTTAGGAATTTCTTTGTACATTTTCCTTCTTTCATACATGGCGATATTGAATTTCGTGCCCACATGGACCGTGAATCATATTTCGGGCGATGGTATCATACAATTCTTTATCTTGCTCAGGATCCGGAATCTCGGTGCTTATTATGTCGTCTATTTGGCTGGGCCGCAACTTCTTTAAGCCATATTAGAATGTAGATATGGTAATCCTCTTTTGCCATTCAATTGAATACATGAAGCACTGCACCTCTCCGAAAATTTTCCTTGTTAATTACATACATTAAATTTTGTACTTTTAATCTAAATACTCTAGCAACTAAATCGTGTCTGTCAGTATTTTGGCCCGGCATTAGCTCCTCAGTTATTTCTTTCCATGGGATTGCAAGTAAAAGTAACAAAAGATCAGGTCTTCCGTAAGTTCGTACATAGGCGAATGCGTCTTGTGTACTCATGTAGCAGGGACTGTTAACGAATGATGAGGCAGAATTACCATTTTACCTAAATCTCTGGGGTTTACATTGGCGTCGCTAGAAACTGCATCTTGTAAATGTATATAATTCTCAACGCGCAGTTTTTTGATTTAAAGATATATAACGGAGACGATCACTTTCTACCTTCACATACATGTCTACCAAAAATTGATGAAATAATTGTCTACACCGGCTAAGAGGTCAAAATCATTTCTCGCAACATCATATGATACGCATAAAATCCATACATGATACTTTTGTTCGGAGTAGGCTTGTGACCAGGTTAATGAGTGGAATTTGAAAATGATAACCCTCTTGTCCTTGTATAAATCAATGGTATTGCAGAGCGTCATAAAACTTGTGTGTATCGGCTACCCGTTGCAACGTATCATCACGTGCTCCAAGACAATGTCTCGTAAAGAAAATTGATCACCACTAATTACGGCTGCTATTTCGTTTATCAAAGAAGCATTGTAGCGCTTTTCATGCTCTCCTCGAGGGGTCCGATCTGGTGAATGACTTTATAATCCTCTCAGGTAGGTTTTCTAAAGCAGTTTTAAATGTTTTGACTAAAATGTTACGTTCATGCAAGAATCTTTGAATTTTGAACACTGTGTCTCTCTCAACTCCTGGATAAATTGGCAGCGACGGTATACCTCAATTTCTTCGTCACCCATAAAATATACTTGTAAAATGTATGCTGTTCGTTTTCAGCTGGAAAAGTGAACCTATTCTATGATAAATTTGCCCTGCTGCACCGTAAATGTAGAAAATCCGGCATTATTATTTCCGTCAACTCGAAGGACGTCATTTGAAAGCATGAGTTATATTTCCGGATCCTGTTTAAAAGCGCCGTGACTCATTAGCATCATATAAAAGGGAGTTTTCAAAGTTCTTCTGGTTTAAAGTAACGGAAGAGACACTTTGCCATTGGAACAACACATGCCTGTCTCATCTTTCCATTTTAAAGCGCTGCAAAATCGACACGCCTTGTCCATCAGTCCGATAACAACTAACCTGTGATTTTATAATCAATCAACGGATCATAATTGAATGCTGCGTCATTAAAAAAACCAATTGTTTCTTTGAAAATTTTGTCGACGTTCAGCTTGAGCTGTGCATTTGCATCTCTTCGCGCCTGTGTCTGTTCTGGTGTTTCAGATGCCCTTATAGTAGATTGACGTTCAGCTTTTTCTTTTTTTTTTTTTTATTATAGGAGAGGGCAAACGAGCATGCGGCTCACCTGATGGTAGTGACTACCGCCGCCCGCAGAACAACACCAACACCAGAACCAGAGGAATTGCAGATGCGTTGCCGGCCTTTTAAAAGGAGTAGGTTCTTTTCTTGAAGGTCCTAAGTCGTATCGGTCCGGAAAAATCGCTGGTGGTACTATTCCACAAGGAAGTTGTGCGAGGAAGAAAACATCTTCTAAATCGCACAGTGGTGGACCGCCAATCATCCAGATGGTGTAGATGGTATCGGAGTTCTGCCGCGATGCGTTCGTGAAATGTGGCGGCTGGGATTAATCCGAACAATTCCTCAGAGCACTCCCGTAAATGCGAAAGAAAATGCAAAGAGATGCAACATCTCTTCGCAGCGCCAATGAATCGAACGATCGGAAAGGACTCGGTCGTCGACGATTCGAGCCGCTCTGCGCTGGATGCGGTCAAGTGGAAGGCTGGCACTGGGCTGGCCAGAGATGGGAACAGTATTCCATGTGAGGCCGAACCTGCGCCTTGTAAAGTTGCAGGCGTTGTGCCACGCCAAGCTTTAGAGCAATTTGGCCTTCTCTTCCAAGTGACCGCGAAACTGCACGCCACTCGATATATCGACGCCGAGGATTCCGATACTGGCTGAGGCATCAAAGTGCTGTGAAACTGAGGAGATACGACAAAGGGGTTCTTTTGGTAAACGCGCAAACTTGTGTCTTCTGGTTAAACTGGACTAGATTTAGTCGCCCAATCCGAGACTTTGTTCAGCAAAGACTCGACTTCAGACATAAGTTTGTTCCGGTAATCGGCGACGTTTTCCGAGAAATATTCGCACGGCCGGCGTATAGAGCATCACCAGTGCTATCATCCGCATAGCAATGAATGCTACCGGTTTGCAACATATCATTGATATAGAAGAAACAGCGTTGGTGATAACGCAGCCTTGTGGAACACCAGCGTTAATATTATTGTAGTCGGAGCATGCACCGTCTACAACGACCTTGATGCTCCGATCTGCAAGAAAGCTGGTGATGCAATTGCACTATTTCGGGAAGCCCATAGGAAGGGAGCTTGAAGACGCGCTTTGTGCCAAACCCGATCGAAAGTTTCGCAATGTTCAAACTAACGGCCAATGCCTCCCTTGACTCTACTGCCTCCGCCCATCTATGAGTCAGGTAGACCAGAAGATCACCAGCTGATCGACCCCGACGAAAACCGTATTGGCGGTCACTAATCAGCTGGTGATCCCTGTACCGCATGAGCTGGCAGTTTATAATGGATTCCATTATTTTGGAGAACAAGGGGTGATGGCGATAGGTGTGGAAGTTGACGGGTCTGAGCGGTCGCCTTTTTAGGTAATGGTTGGACAAAAGCTGTCTTCCATGATTTCGGACTACGCCCAGGGAGTAGGAGTACCGAAAAGACGCGTTAGAACCGGTGTCAACCTCGAGCACACGTCCTCAGCACAATTGGGGGACCGTCAGGCCCACTCGACTTGTCCAGGAGAGGAGTGCTTTGCGAACCGAGCGCTGAGAGAACCGCACATCCGGCATGGAACACTCACACGCGGGATGGCCGGCGGTGTGTTCTCCGTCATCAAGAGTCGAGTTGGACGCAAAAAGTGAGCCTAAAAGGTCGGCTTCTTTGCGGCGGGCCAGTGAGTCGTCCTCCCTGTGCAGAGATGGTTGTGATGGCTTACAGAAATTCCTTGGACAGCCTTGGCGAGAGACCAGAATGCACGGGTTCCCAGGAAGGCGAACTAGTTTCTCGCCAATTCTGCCTATGTGCTCTGACTTTTGGCAATAACACTTTGAAGGACCTGGAGGCGAAATTATACTTCTTTTGCATGCTGGTGTTTACATCCCGAGCCGCCGAAGCCTCAGCCCAGGTTCGATAGCACTCCTGCTTACTGCGTAATGCAGTCTTACAGGAGCGACCAAACCAAGGCTGCGATCTGCCTCCGATGGCACCCACAGATGATGGAATAAATAGTTCCATTCCCTGTAACACCACATCAGTGACAGAGTCAGCAACAGCGCTGGGATCATCCGGCGAGAAGCAAACCCGCCCCATGGGTAGGATGCGAAAGACCGCATTCCGTCCCAATCCGCCGACCTGTAATGCCAAACACGGCGGCAACCTGCAGAACGCAACGCGAGGGGGCGTGGTGGCACCACACTCCAGATCAGACAATGGTCCGAAGAGCCGAGAGGGCATCGACGGAAACCTGATATCGGTCCGGATGAGAGGTCAGCAAGGTCCAACAGGGAAGGTGTATGATCCTTCACATCTGGAATTCGCGTAGGCGAAGTAACCAGCTGTGTCAGACCATATGCCAAGGCAAAGTCATAAACAGATCTCCCGCATGATCGGTTAAACGTGAACCAAGCCATTCGGCGTGGTGGGCGTTAAAATCGCCAAGGATCACGATCTCTGCGGATGGGACCTGTTGTAGCAAAATCTGTAGCCATTTGGACGTGTTCGATGAGTCGGTCTGTTTCGGCATTACCGCTATGGGACCTATAGAGGCACCCGTAGACGCGCGGATGGTCGTCGCTATCGCGCGTAAAGGATGGACAGGTCCGAACCTTCAAGACTGCCGAGGCGTCGAGAACAGATGTCCTCTCTGACGTATAAACTCCAGCCGAGGCACAAAAGTGTTCCAATTTACCCCGGGTAGGAGAGATACGAAGTATCAGCCGGAGAGGACACCTGCGTCTCGGTCAGAAAGAGCAAGGCCGGCTTCGCCGTCTCGAGATGATAGTTGACGGCGTTTAGGTTCGAGTGAGAGTCTGGATGTTGCAGAAATCCACGGATAGCGTGGCAGGGGTCGCCTGGTCTTGTTGCTCAGTTTGCCCCGAGCAGTTATTGTTTTGAGCGGATTTTGCCCCCCAAATACGCGGGGCAGCCTGAGCACCCACGCTCAGGAGTGGAGTAGCATGGTCGTGGATGCTCAGCGAGGGATTCTGCAGGGTGCTGGTACCCTCCTGGGGTAGTCTAAAATTTAATTAAACTTTAGACTAGCGAATTCCGCTACCATGGTGATGGGGAGAATTGGGCCTCCGTCACCTGCACTCACCAGACGAAACGCAAAGCAGAGCCCACACGCCGGTATTCTGTGAGGTCGTGGTACCAACCCGGCTCGAGCCGGCCCATCGTGCAACAGCAAAGCTGCTGCGTGGCTCTACCACCGTTAAAAAGCTTGCTCAATGAGTCTGTGTTGAGTTTCATCAGGTGTTTCGCGGCTCTTAAGGCGGCCTGACGTTCCGCTTGTTCGAATAGCCTTTGCTGACTTTGAGCAGGTGTTTCAGTAGCTCTTAAAGTAGATTGACGCTCTTCCTGTTCAAGACGCCTTTGCTGACTTTGATCAGGTGTTTCAGTAGCTCTTAAAGTAGCTTGACGCTCTGCCTGTTCAAGACGCCTTTGCTGATTTTGAGAAGGTGTTTCAGAAGCTCCGGTAGCTTGACGCTCTGCCTGTTCAAGACGCATTTCCTGACTTTGAGAAGGTGTTTCGGAGCTCTTAAGCAGCCTGACGCTCTGTCTGTTCAAGACGCCTTTGCTGACGTTGAGAAGGTGTCTCATATGCTCTAAAGCAGCCTGACGCTCTGCTTGTTCTTGCCTTCTCAGTTCAGCATCTTCTAAAGATTCTAGCGATCGAGTTAATCTTTTCGCTTGTCTTTGAGAAGATACTCTTGAAAGACTGGACTTACGTTTGCGAGGCATTATGAAGAAAAAACCTATTTATGAAAAACGTTAAAATACCTAAAAAAATAAAATTTCGTTTTAAATATTTTTTAAAGCAAATCAAAATATCCAAAAGGAATAAATATTCCAAATATTTTTAAATCAAAACAACAAAACCAATTCAAGACACAACACGAATCAAAAACGATAGCCAAAAAAATCGAATCAACATAAACCAAATCACAAAACAAATCGCAGAACCGAAATCGAAAGCAGTAGTCAATATAAATATAACCAACAAAAAGTAGTGCATACGTACCGTATACACTATCTATACTATTAATATTCCTTTTAAATATTGTTAAACAACCTAAAACAACGAAAACCAATTCACGATTCTAAATAAACAAAATCCAAAATCAAAGCCAGAGTCTAAATATGTATAAAGGAATACCAACCAAATCAACAAAACCGATCCAAGAAAATACATCCGAAAATGAAAGCCAATATAAATCCATTCAACCTTAACCAAATCACAAAGCAAATAACAAACAACCGAAATCGAAAGCAGGTAGTCGAATAAGCTACGAAATAGAAACAATTTAAGCATATAGGTACCCTATGCACTATAAGTTGACGCGCGGCTCAACGGCGGGAGTTAAGTACATGTCAGGAAACATTTTGTTACCGTTTTAAAAACCTAGTAACGACATCTAGCGGAATCAATTTAAACTATGTATACGTTAGTTAATAAGAACTCTCAAAAATATTTTTCTTATAATTTTGCACAATTTTTCTTATTGTAATACCGATTCATTCATAACCACATATAAGAACTGTATTCATTTCCGTTCAATAAATATTACTAAGGCTTATTAATAAGGCTTACTAAGAACTGTTTCTACCATTGTTAAGTAATAGTTAAGGGTGAAAGCGTGACAGGTGGTGATAGTATTTCTGATCCATACTTATAATCACGCCTGTAACCCTTGCGGTGTAGGCAGAGCATCAACGGATTACTTAATATCGTCTGCTAGGTTATCGCCTATTCTGAAAATTACGATGCAAAACGTTTGAAGAAAATCAGCTGGTTTTTATGTTTTTATCGCTCTCTTCCGGTCCTGCGTGGAAAAATACAGATCCATACATTTTTATCTTAATTTTGGTAAAAGACATAATAATCCAGATATTCTGACCTTCTGTGTTCGTCCATCGTACCGTCGTCCGTCTTGTAGAATCACGGTGGCGCCACCTAGCTGAATTTAATTTTGCAACATATTCGATTTTCCCACGGAATGAGATGTTTTCCGCGGAAAAAAGCCTATGTCACTCTACAGCCACCGAACTATCCCCATACAAAAATCATACAAAATCACGACTCATGTCCATATGTTATCACTGGCAACACGTACTGGTTGTACCTACTAATCTTGAAATTGTGAGATAAACTTTACGGGAAGATGTGTACTGCTCAGTCTTGTTGGATCCGTCGAATAACCTCTTGGTCGATGTTGGATTTACATTTATGAAATTAAAATCTATTGACAATTTATATATTTTACTAAATTAAATTAAGAACGGTTTAACATAGACACAAAAATGAAGCTTTACAAAATTTCTTGTACGCAATCCCACTTTTGCACGAATGCAGGTTTCACTAAGTTTTTTGTTACTGACACACACATTGATATTCTTATAAGATTATATTATAATGAAGTAAACAAGTTTGATGAAAAAACTGAAGTGTAAAACCGTGAACCTAGTAAATTTGCAGTGTATAACAAAATATTAAATGTTTATCGTTTGGAAATGTTAAAATGGAAAACCTTTAGGAAACCCCGTTCAGGCATCCGCAATTTGTTAAGTAAATGATATTATTACAAAGCGTTTCGCTGACCCGTATTGTTAAACTTTGTGTTCAAGAAAAGTTATACAGCTCAATCTATTTTGAGTAATAAAATGTTATTATACCCGAAGTGTAATGTTTATTTTTAAAAAATAACTTAATTTTGGCAGTGCTCTACTCTAGTCACGTCAAGGTCATGCAATTTTGTGTTCTTAAAGTGCCTCTGTCATAACCATATTGCACTTATACGATAATACGAGTAGCCGTATGTCAAGAAAACACTCCAATTAATCCATATATTTTCATAAAAATCATTATATATGCTACTTTGAAAAAAACGATTTGAAAAAAAAATTACGTGAACGTACGGATGTTGATTTTGTATGTGGTCACGATAACTGCTGAAAAAAATCACGAATCGAGCCAGCATAAAACAAAAAAGAAGAAAAGCTGTTGTTGCATTAAATAAAACCAAAACAGCATTTGCTAAAACAATATTCAAGTCGCTCCGGTTTACTATATAATAGATTGAACAGAGAACTAGAGATCTACGCAAAACGTAAGGAATGTAAGAAATTGATTAATTTTTTTACCTCCCTTAAATTATGAGGAAACAGAGACATTATTACAATACAGATACTAAAAGAACATGACATATACATACACCCATACTCAGTACATAATCACACACTACTCTTACAACATGCACAAATTTATATACCACACCACATACTACAAGTACCAAATACACTTACACACTACATATATAAAATACAACCTAATAATTATTGATGTATTAATGCTATGAGACTGATGGTAGGATACTAAAGACATGTTTTTACTATCTTTATTATTCCTATTAGTTACTTTATTTCGTTAATAATACTGTAATTTTTATCTATGGAAGAGCCAAGTCACCTGTTAAAGGCATTATTTTGCTTACTAGGTGACCTCGACCACCGATCATATAATGTAAATTTAATATTTGACGAAATAAATAATTTATTATGATTATTATTAGTCATGAAAAAACAATTAAATATTTAATTTTAACTGATTGAAATACGGTAGGAAATAATGATTTAAAATTTTAGACAATGTTACCTGAAGTCTCCTTTTAAATCAGTAAAAAATTATTTGATGTTTTTCTAATCTAAACATCGCACTAAAGTTTTAGTCCAGACGGACTGCCATTAGAAACACAATGTGTTGAAAATAATCTGAAGCTACATCTTTTACTGATAAATTTTTCATATTTATTCAAAATTAAATTCTAAATTTTACGAATAAAGGTCATATTATTATACTACAACTTGCTTTTTAGTATCTATTTCTATCGCTTTTGTTAATAAATACATATTCTTTCCACAACTTAAATGTATATAGCATTGAAAGTGAGAAATAGAGAGTGCACATGTGCGTACACTCTGGCACTATAATCTCATGCAGATGGCTAGTCTCCGTAATTCGGTCTATATGACATTATTATTTTGGGGTATTTATATAGTATTCTCATCTGGTTGGGCTGAATAAATATTTTAAAGGAAATAATAAATAAACATAAATATATACGTTAATATACTAACATAAATAAATAAATAATACATAAATAAATAAAACCCAACCAGATGGAAACCCTCGGCAGGGGAGACCAAACGGCTGAGGGTTAGGGGAAAGGAGAGAAACCGGCGGACGATGCGGGCGGTATCGAGGAGCAACGCCTTCTGCATTTGAGCTTGGAGCGGTCCGTCACGGAGTCCCAGTCGCCTCAGATGACCTGGAGAGGCTGACTGGGATTAACCTGTTCGCAGAGATGACTACAGGTACGAGGGTGGATTGAAAAGTACTGGCCCAACCAAGAAAATAAACACATACTAAATCAGTAATATTTTTATTTTCTACATAATCACCATCAAGTTCAATACACTTTTGCCACCTCCCTTCCAAGCATTTAGACCGTTGAAAAAATGATTCTTCCTTAGAGTCAAAATATGCGTCTACAGCTGCTTTGACCTCGTCGTTTGTCGAAAATCTTGACCTCCCAAGTGCTTTTTAGGTTAGGAAAGAAGTCTAATGGTGCCAGATCAGGTGAATACGGCGGATGCGGTAACAGTTCAAAGCCACAGTTGTGAATTTCAGCCATTGACTGTACTGATGTGAACACGGGCGTTATCTTGATGAAACAGGACTTTTCTTCTGAGCATTCCTCGACGTTTTTCTTTTATTTCCTCGTAAACGACGTAGTAAGGTGCAGTAGTAATCAGAGTTTATAGTCTGACCCTTTCAAGATAATCAATCATAATCACACCTTTCGAGTCCCAGAATACTGAAGCCATCACCTTATTTGCCGACAAAATCGACTTAGTTTTTAGGTGGTGGAACCAGGTCTCTCTCCACTGTTTTGATTGTTGTTTTGTTTCCACAGTAATGAACCCATGTTTTGTCCATAGTAACAAAACGATTCAAAAATCATCTGCATCGGCTTCAAATAACCCAAACAGTCGCGTGAAATAGTCAATCGCGTCCTTTTTGTTCAACTGAAAGCAGTCGCGGAACCCACCTCGCAGACACCTTTGTGGAAACCCAACTCGTTGACAATGATGTTTTGAGTTCGTTCATAAGAGATGCCTATAATCTCGGCTATCTCTAATTTTTAATCTCGGTCTCATTATTAAATCAAGTACTTTTTAATATTTTCGTCAGTAGTTGACGTCGAAGGCCTTCCAGAGCGGGTTCATCTTCACACTCTCTACCACGCTTAAATTCTGCTATCCATTTTTGACGGATGAATATGACAGAGCACAATCGCCTAATGTACTGACCATGTCATCATGGATGGCTTTTGATGATAGCCCTTCTTATGGAGGTACTTAATGACGGCACGCTGCTCGATTTGCTCCATCGCGGAAATTATGTCCGATTACTTTGTTAATAAATTTATAAAATCACAACTAATTATCGCACACGTTTCGAACTTCACACAATGAACTAGTCTGAACTGAACTAAATAATGTGGGTAGATTTGATTTTAGAATTGAATGGATCTGTGTTAGGCCGAGTACTTTTCAATCCACCGTATAATTTCGGTCGGCAGTCCACCCCACATGTCGGTCATCACCTCATGAGCCAGGTCCAGATATTTTGTTCGCTTATCTGTTTCGGCTTCACGAGGTTCGTCATACTGGAATGGTGATGTCGACCAAAATATCCTGATTGTGCCCGGTCCATCAGCACAATATCAGGCTTATTGGCAAGAATAGTCCTGTCTGTGATGATGGCCCGGTCCCAGTAGAGCCTGGCTCGGTCATTTTCGAGCACAGCTTCCGGGTACTTGTAATGGCATTTCCGGTCCATGAGACCGTATTTCAGAGCGAGTTCCTGGTGTAGAATTCTGGCTATTAAGTTGTGCCTGCAAGTACTCAGAGTTAGAATCGCCGAACAACCGGAGATGACATGCCCAGTGACTCGCTGGGATGGCGACAAGCTCGACAGATGTCGACGGTGCCATCCCTTAGGATGTATCTCCGATAGTTGTTGGTCTTAATAACCTGATCCTGTATCGCACAGACAAAACCCTCGGTTTCCCAAAGAGGTCAACAAAACGTAGCCAGTGGAGGGGAGCAACTGTGTCTACGAAAGGCTCATGTAGAGCCTTGTGGAACCTCCGTGATCCTTCTCCTCCATACAGTCTCGGTCGAAATACTCTGTACTGCCGGGTCTTGCCATTGCTCGTTGGCCAAGGATAGGGTAAATCTTTATCACAAATGACGTCCCTATAGAATAGATCATCCGATCTCGTCAGAAATAATTACGGAGGCTGCACACTTCGCGATTATGCATGGTAGCGCGCTTAAAAGCTACCCCACCATGCTTCCGCGGTGGTATAGCTCATCACCGACGACCTCGGATGGTGCATCCTATGGGACGTCATAACAGTGCGGACTTTTCTATCCAGGGCGTTAAGTTCAGTTTGAGTCCACCTAAGTATGCCAAAGGTATATATAGAACAGGCATGACCCAACCGTTATATGCGTGTGTCTTATTCACACCGGACAAAAGGCTGTTAAGCACTTTGGTCAAGCGCATAAAACATATCGCAAACTGACTGCTTCATTGCCTCATCGATACCGATGTTCTGTGACATACCCAGGTATCGGTATGTTTCAGCCTCAGAAAGGGTCCTTATGTTGATGGGCATAGATAAATCTATGCCTCAGAGTTAACAACCTCCCCTTTCAACATGGAGGACCGCACACTTATCCGTCCCAGCTCCATTCTAATAGAATTACTAAAATCACAAGTGATGTTTGTAATTCCATAAGATGGGAGCGGCTGGAGGCGAATAATTTGAGATCATCCATATAGAAAAGGTGAGTCACTTTGTATCTCCTTTCCGAAGCTGAAATCCTCCCGAGTCCTCCATTAAGGTATTGAGAGGGTTCAGGAGAGGCAAAACCAGATTGGACTCAAACAATCGCCCTGGAAGATACCCATTCTTATCCTTGTGGCTTTCCGCATCCGTCATCCGCTCGCCCAGATGACAAATGATTGTACACCATTGCCCCATACTGCCCGAAGTCTCTAACTGTACAGTCAATCTTGTACAGCTCGAGGACCCTCTTTAGCCATTAGCCATGTATGGGGCACCGAGTCGAATGCCTTTTATAGTCTATCCAGGCGGAGAGTTCCGACGGTTGCGTTTAACCACTTTGCCAATGACCGCGTCAATGAGGTGGTTCCTTAGTTCCGACCACCGCCCGACATCCATTTTCAGCGCGCGACATCACCTGATTTAAATCCAGGTGACGAATGATTCGCGTACTCAAAATGGATGTCAGTGTCTCTATATATGGTGGGTAGACACGTAATGGGGCGGTATATGCAGGATCTGTGGAATCATGGTCTTTAGGAACCAAATAAGTGATCCCAGTAGTGAAGAGGCTCAGGAGCGACTTTTGGTCGAGAGCCTCTTGAAACTGTCGGGCAAGTACAGCGTGACACACCACGAACCCTTCAGCCAGTAGTGATGCAGTCCGTCGAGTCCCGGACTTTTCCAGTTCGGGCCCTACTGACCGCCTTAGCTACATCATCCCGCGTTATGATGACGGGGTCCATGGGCGTAACACTCGCACACTGACTCGCCACAACTTCCGTCCAGGGCCCTTGCTGTGGTTTACGGGCTCTGACCACAGGCCACGCCAGAATGCGATTGTCGGCCTGATTCGGTGCTGGGCCGTTCCACGTACCATTGGTCGCTCCAATGACTCATAGAGCCTCTTGATCACTCTGGAAGAGACGATTTTGGTTGAACCGTCTTGACCTCTCGGTATATCGTCGAATCTGCTTTCCCCAAGCAGCGATTTTCTGCTTCAGGTCGTCTATGCGATCCGTCAGTTTTTGCGTAATATCCGGCTGGGACAAACTGACATTTGCCCCAGCAAACGCCATCCTGACGGTGCGCACAATTCGACCTGTTATTGCCCAACCTGAAGCTTATCAGTCTGCCGATGAGGGCCCTTGCCTTTGCGACACGGTCCTCAATCCTTCTTCTCAGGCTGGGATAGCTACTTTGCCCAGTAGCACGTCCAGACGTGAAGTTTGGCACCAACAATGTGGCAAACTGCCAAAGCGGCTCCAAAAGTATTGAGTCCGTATCGCAAAGGTCCCGGCTGGTTTCCAAATAGGTTGCCAGCAATGGGTTCAGGGCCGTCACGACATCCCGATTCCGCTTGCTTAGGGTTATTCGAGAAGTCGCGGTCGATTTTCGAGAGGCGTACTGCGCATTTCCACAATCGCCTCTTCCAATGTACTCCTCATTTGCTCTAGTTCTAGTTCCTGGGCGATTGCTTCATCATCGTCTGGATCAACCACAACTGGGGGATTCGGCGGCATCCACGTGTGCGGGTTGCTCTGCATCTTGTGGCGCCGCATTCACAGTCGTAGTATTTCCGATGAGGAGCAAACCTCACGTCGTAGCCGTTCGAGTTCGGTGCCATCAAATATGTTTGAGCGCAAGATATACGAACTCGGTCTGCCAGGTTTTGCTCGGTGACGGTTATAGATGGCTCCAGCTCAGCAAAGTCGATGCATCCTAGCCGGTACGCAAAACCTCCAACTTCTCCCCTTTCGCCCTAAAACACGCCCGCAATGCGTTGCTGTTCATTCGAATTGTCCATCGCATGCGGCGTACTCCACCAGTGGCGGTGCCGATTGCTGGGCCCGCAAAGACCGCCGACACCAAGCCAGCTGGTGGGGATGATGGATGAGGGTCTGCTGGGTCGCAGCTCCTCGTGATCGGCTGGCGGTCGCATGCTGTCGCGTTCAGCGCCAGCCCAGACGCGCCCCTGGCGACCTCCAGGCAGCGGCCCTTGCGCGTATTCCTCAATTCCATCATCCATGTAATGGGCGTCAGTTAACGGGAGACGCCCAGACCCGGCACCGTTTCATGGTGAGGCCATGTACAAGCGGGCCTTTGCACCTTCAGTTTTGCCGAGGCACGGCACAACTAACCGGCGGCAAGGCGTTGATCGACTGCGCTGACGTAGCAGTTTTGTCATAACCGTTACGTCAGCGGGCGATGGGGTCGTCACCTCACGCCTTAACATTATTATTATTCGGGATATTTATAAAGTATTCTCATTTGGTTGGGCTGAATAAATATAAGAAATATAGTAAATAAATATACATAAATATATATGTATATATATTAAATATACTAACACAAATAATACATAAATAAATAAACCAACTAATGGAAGCCCTCGGCAGGAGACCAAACGGCTGAGGGTTGGGAAAGGGAAAGAAACCGGCGGACGATGCGGCGGTGTCGAGGAGCACCGCCTTCTGCATTTGAGCACGGAGCGGTCCAGTCACGAGTCCCAGTCGCCTCAGATGACCTGAGAGGCTGACGGGATTAGCCCGTTTGCAGAAACGACCACAGGAATAATTTCGGTCGGCAGACCACCCCACATGTCGGTCACCTCGTGAGCCAGGTCTAGATATTTTGTCTTATTATTATTATTGGGTATTTATATAGTATTCTCATCTGGTTGGGCTGAATAAATATTTTAAAGGGAATAATAAATAAACATAAATATATATTTAATATACTAACATAAATAAATAAATAATACATAAATAAATAAAACCCAACCAGATGGAAACCCTCGGCAGGAGACCAAACGGCCGAGGGTTAGGGGAAAGGGAGAGAAACCGGCGGACGATGCGGGCGGTATCGAGGAGCACCGCCTTCTGCATTTGAGCTGGAGCGGTCCGTCACGGAGTCCCAGTCGCCTCAGATGACCTGAGAGGCTGACTGGGATTAACCCGTTCGCAGAGACGACTACATGTATAATTTCGGTCGGCAGTCCACCCCACATGTCGGTCACCTCGTGAGCCAGGTCCAGATATTTTGTTCGCTTATCTGTTTTTCACGAGGTTCTCGTCATACGGAATGGTGATGTCGACCAAAATATCTCTGATTGTGCCCGGTCCATCAGCACAATATCAGGCTTATTGGCAAGAATAGTCCTGTCTGTGATGATGGCCCGGTCCCAGTAGAGCCTGGCGCGGTCATTTTCGAGCACGGCTTCAGGCAAGTACTTGTAATACGGCAATTTCCGGTCCACGAGACTGTATTTCGAGCGAGCTCCAGCTCCTACTATTGTTGTGCCTGTGCAAGTACTCAGAGTTAGAAAGCGCCGAACAACCGGAGATGACATGCTCAGTGACTCGCCGGGATGGCGACAAGCTCGACAGATGTCGACGGTGCCATCCTTAGGATGTATCTCCGATAGTTGTTGGTCTTAATAACCTGATCCTGTATCGCACAGACAAAACCCCGTTTCCAAAGAGGTCACCAAAACGTAGCCAGTGGAGGGAGGCAATGTGTCACGAAAAGCACATGTGAGCCTCAGAACCTCCCGTGGAGCTCCTTCTCCTTCCATACGGTCTCCTGGTCACCTAAGTATGCCAAAGGTATATGGAGAACAGGCATGACCCAACCGTTATATGCGTGTGTCTTATTCACACCGGACAAAAGGCTGTTAAGCACTTTGGTCAAGCGTGCATAAAACACATCGCAAACTGACTGCTTCATACCCGCCTCATCGATACCGATGTTCTGTGACATACCCAGGTATCGGTATGTTTCAGCCTCAGAAAGGTTTCATGTTGATGGGCATAGATAAATCTATGCCCTCAGAGTTAGCAACCTTCCTCTTTCAACATGGAGGACCGCACACTTATCTGTCCCCAGCTCCATTCTAATAGAATTACTAAAATGCAAGTGATGTTTAGCATTCCATAAGATGGAGCGACTGAGGCGAATAATTTGAGATCATCCATATAGAAAAGGTGGGTCACTTTGTACCTCCTTCCGCTGAAATCTCTTCCCGGAGTCCTCCAGTAAGGTACTGAGAGGGTTCAGGAGAGGCAAAACCAGATTGGACTCAAACAATCGCCCTGGAAGATACCCCTTCATCCTTATGTGGCTTCGCATTCGTCATCCGCTCGCCTAGAGACAAAGGATTGATTTACTGCCCCATACACTGCCCGTGGAAGTCTCTAACTGTACAGTCAATCTTGTACAGCTCGAGGACCCTCTTAGCCATGTATGGGGCACCGAGTCGAATGCCTTTATAGTCTATCCAGGCGGAGAAGTTCCGACGGTTGCGTTTAACCACTTGCCAATGATCGCGTCAATGAGGAGTGGTTCCTTGTTCCACGACTGTTGCCCGACATCCATTTTGAGCGCGCGACATCACCTGATTTAAATCCAGGTGACGAATGATTGCGTACTCAAAATGGATGTCAGTGTCTTATATATGGTGGGTAGACACGTAATGGGGCGGTATTTGCTAGGGTCTGTGGAATCATGGTATTTAGGAACCAAATGAGTGATCCCAGTAGTGAAGAGGCTCGGGAGCGACTTTTGGTCGAGCCCTTGAAACTGTCGGCAAGTACAGCGTGACACACCACGAACCCTTCAGCCAGTAGTGATGCAGTCCGTCGAGTCCCGACTTTTCCAGTTCGGGGCCCTACGGACCGCCCCAGCTACGTCATCCGCGTTATGATGACGGGGTCCATGGGTGTTACACTGCACACTGACTCGCACAACTTCCGTCCAAGGGCTCGCTGTGGTTACGGCCTGACCACAGGCCGCGCCAGAATGCAACAGTGTCGGCCTGATTCGGTGCTGGGCCCGTTCCACGCACCATTGGTCGCTCCATGACTCATAGAGCCTCTTCTGATCACTCTGGAAGAGACGATTTTGTTGAACTGTCTTGACCTCTCGGTATATCGCCGAATCCGCTTTCCCAAGCAGCGATCTCTGCTTCAGGTCGTCTATGCGCTCCGTCATTTTTTGTTATATCCGGCTGGGACAAACTGACATTTGTCCCAGCAAACGCCATCCTGACGGTGCGCACAATTCTCGGCCATTATTGCCCAACCTGAAGCTTATCAGTCTGCCGATGAGGGCCCCGCCTTTGCGACACGGTCCTCAACTCTTCTCCAGGCTGGGATAGCGCTACTTTTTCCAGTAGCACGTCCAGACGTGGGAAGTTTGCACCAACAATGCGGCAAACTGCCAAAGCGGCGCCAAAGAGTATTGAGTCCGTATCGCAAAGGTCCCGGCTGGTTTCCAAATAGGTTGCCAGCAATGGGTTCAGGCCGTCACGACATCCCGATTCCGCTTGCTTAGGGTTATGGAGGAAGTCGCGGTCGATTTTCGAGAGGCGTACTGCGTTTCCACAATCGCCTCTTCCAATGTACTCCTCATTTGCTCTAGTTCTAGTTCTGGCGATTGTTTCATCATCGTCTGAATCAACCACAACTGGGGATTCACGGTATCCACGTGTGGGGTTGCTCTGCAATCTGTGGCGCCGCATTCACAGTCGTAGTATTTTCATCCGATGAGGAAACAGCCTCACGTCGTAGCCGTTCGAGTTCGGTGCCATCAAATATGTTTGAGCGCAAGATATACCGAACTCGGTCTGCCAGGTTTTGCTCGGTGACGGTTATAGATGGCTCCAGCTCAGCAAAAGTCGATGCATCCTACCGGTACGCAAACCTCCAACTTCTCCCCTTCGCCCAAATACGCCCGCAATGCGTTGCTGTTCATTCGAATTGTCCATCGCATGCGGCGTACCCACCAGTGGCGGGTGCCGATTGCTGGGCCCGCAAAGACCCTGCCGACACCAAGCCAGCTGGTGGGGATGATGGATGCGAGGTCTGCTGGGTCGTGCAGCCCTCGTGATCGGCTGGCGGTTCGCATGCTGTCGCGTCCAGCGCCAGCTCCAGACGCGCCCTGGCGACCCAGGCAGCGGCCCTTGCGCGTATTCTCAATTCCATCATCCATGTAATGGCGTCAGTTAACGGGAGACGCCCAGACCCGGCACCGTTTCATGGTGAGGCCATGCACAAGCGGGCCTTTGCACCTTCAGTTTTGCCGAGGCACGGCACTAACACCTGCGGCAAGGCGCTGACTGACTGCGCTGACGTAGCAGTTTTGTCACATAAACCGTTACGTCAGCGGGCGATGGGGTCGTCACTTCCCTACGCCTTTATTATTTTTATTATTATTATTATTATTATTGGGATATTATAAAGTATTCTATTTGGTTGGGCTGAATAAATATATAAAAGAAATATAGTAAATAAAATACATAAATATATATGTATATATATTAAATATACTAACACAATAATACATAAATAAATAAAACCCAACTAAATGGAAGCCTCGGCAGGGGAGACCAAACGGCCGAGGGTTAGGGGAAAGGAAAGAAACCAGTGGGACGATGCGGGCGGTGCGAGGAGCACCTTCTTCTGCATTTGAGCACGGAGCGGTTCGTCACGGAGTCCCAGTCGCCTCAGATGACCTGGAGAGGCTGACCGGGATTAGCCCGTTCATGAAACGACCACAGGAATAATTTCGGTCGGCAGACCACCCCACATGTCGGTCACCTCGTGAGCCAGGTCTAGATATTTTGTCAGCTTATCTGTTTCGGCTCACGAGGTTCTCGTCATAAGGAATGGTAATATCGACCGTAAAATATCCTTGACTGTGCCCGGTCCATCAGCACAATATCAGGCTTATTCGCAAGAATAGTCCTGTCTGTGATGATGGCCCGGTCCTGTAGAGCCTGGCGCGGTGGCATTTTCTAACGGCCCAAGTACTTATAATATGGCATTTTCCTATCCACGAGACCGTATTTCAGAGCGAGCTCCAGAATCTGGCTACTAGGTTGTGTCTGTGCAAATACTCAGTGTTAGAAAGCGCCGAACAACCGGAGATGACATGCCTATGATTCTCGCCGGGATGGCGACAAGCTCGACAGATGTCGACGGCGCCATCCTTAGGATGTATCTCCGATAATTGTTGGTCTTAATAACCTGATCCTGTATCGCACAGACAAACCTCGGTTTCCAAAGAGGTCACCGAAACGTAGCCAGAAGGAGGCGCTCTGTGTTCACGAAAGGCTCATGTAGGCCTTGTAGAACCTCCCGTGGAGCTCCTTCCTTCCATACGGCCTCCCGGTCGGAAATGCACTGTACTGCTGGGTCTTGCCATTGCTCGTTGGCTAAGGATAGAGGAGGCCCCTTTATCACACGAAATGACGTCCCTGTAGAATGGATCATCCGATCTCGCCTGAAAGCATTACGGAGGCTGCACACTTCGCAATTATGCATGGTGAAACAAAAAAGCCGCGCCCACCATGTTTCAGCGGAGGTACAGCCCCGTACTGACGATCTCGGTGATGCATCTGTGTGACGTCATAACAGTGCGAACTTTTCTATCCAGAGCGTTCAGTTCGGTCTGAGTCCACCTGAGCATGCTGAAGGTATATATGAGGACAGGCATGACCCACTAAATATGTGTGTGTGTCTTATCACACCCGACAAAAGACTGTTGAGCACCTTTGTCAAGTATAAAACACATCGCAAACTGACTGTTTCATATCCGCCTCATCGATACCCATGTTCTGTGACATACCCAGGTATCGGTATGTTTCAGCCCTCGGAAAGGGTCCTTATGTTGATGGGCATAGATAAGTCTATGCCCTCAGAGTTAGCAACTACCCTTTCGACATGGAGGACCGCACACTTATCCGTCCCAGTCCATTCAATAGAATTGCTAAAATCACAAGGAGTGATGTTTAGCAATTCCACAAGATGTGTGAGCACTGAGGCGAATAACTTGAGATCATCCATATAGAAAAGGTGGGTCACTTTGTACCTCCTTTCCGAAGTTGAAATCCTCCCAGAACCCTCCAGTAAGGTACTGAGAGGGTTCAGAGAGGCAGAACCAGATTGGACTCAGACAATCGCCCTGGAAAATACCCTTCTTATCCTTATGTGGTTCTCGCAGTTGTCAACCGCTCGCTAGATGACAGCGATCGTATTCAACGTTCTATACACTGCCCGAGGAAGTCTCTGAACTGTACAGTCAACCTTGTACAGCTCGAGGACCCTTAAGCCATGTATGAGGCACCGAGTCGAATGCCTTTTGTAGTCTATCCAGGCGGCGGAGAGGTCCGACGGTTGCGTTAACCACCACCTTGCCAATGACCGCGTCAATGAGGAGTGGTTCCGGTTCACGACTATCGCCCGACATTCCATTTTGAGCGCGCGACATCACCTGATTTGCGTTCAGGTGACGAGTGATTCTCGCGCTCAAAATGGATGTTAGTGTCTTATATATGGTAGGTAGACACGTTATGGAAGTGTATTTGCTCGGTCTGTGGAACTCTGGTCTTAGGAACCAAATGAGTGATCCCAGGAAGTGGCGAAGCGACTTTTGGTCGAGCCCTTGAAACTGTCGGGCGAGCACAGCGACACACCACGAACCCCTTCAGCCAGTAGTGATGCAGTCCGTCGAGGCCTGATTTTCCAGTTCAGTCTCACGGACCGCCTCAGCGTCATCCGGCGTTATGATGACGGGGTCCATGGGCGTAACACTCGCACACTGACTCGCCACAACTTCCGTCCAAGGGGCCTCGTTGTGGTTTACGGGCTCGACCACAGGCCGCGCCAGAATGCGATAGTGTCGGCCTGATTTGGTGTTGAGCCCGTTCCACGTACCATTGGCTGCTCCAATAATTTATAGCCTCCTCTGATCACTCTGGAGAGACGATTCTGGTTGAACCGGTCGACCTCGGTATATCGCCGAATCCGCCTTAAGCAGCGATTCTCTGCTTCCATTCCATGCGCTCCGTCAGTTTTTGTTATATCCGGCTGGGACAAACTGATATTTGTCCCAGCAAACGCCATCCTGACGGTGCGCACAACTCGGCCTGTTATTGCCTGACCCCAGCTATCAGTCTGCCGATGAGGGTTCTTTTTGCAATAGCCCAATCCTCCAGGCTGGGATAGTGCTACTTTGCCCAGTAGCACGTCCAGACGTGGAAGTTTGGCACCAGTAATGCGGCAAACCAGCGGCGCCAAAGAGTATTGAGTCCGTATCGTGGTCCTGGCTGGTTTCAAAGGTTGCCAGCAGTGGGTTCAGGGCCGTCACGACATCCCGATTCCGCTTTGCTTAGGGTTGCGCGCGGGAGTCGCGGTCGATTTCGAGAGGCGTACAGCGCGTTTCACAATCGCCTCCTCCAATTTATTCTCTCATCTGCTCTAGTTCATGCGGTGACCATTCCATCATCGCCTGAATCAACCAGAGCGGGAAGATCCATGGCGGCTTCCACACGGCTGCTGGTCTATGGCTTAGGAGCCGCATTCCCAACTATAGCTGGTTCATTCGATGAGGGAATAGTTCACGTCGTGAAGTCGTTCGAGTTCGGCATCATCAAATATTTTCGAGCGTAAGATGTACCGAACTCTGTCTGCCAGGTTTTGCTCTGTGACGGGAACAGATGGCTCCAGCTCAGCAAAATAGCGATGCATCCGGGCCCGATACGCTATCCCTCCAGTTTCTTCCTCCTTCGCCCTATAGTACGCCCGCAATGCGTTTGTGTTCATATTTTTGTCCAACGCATGGCGCACTACTCCACCAGCGGCGGGTGCCGCTTGCCGAGTCCGAGAGGACCCTGCCGACACCAAGCCATCTGGTGGGATGATGATGCGAGGGCTGCAGGTGGTCGCAGCACCTCGCGCTCGGCTGGCGGCCCGCATGCGCGTCCAGCGCCAGCTCCAGACGCGCCCTGGCGACCCCAGGCAGCGGCCCTATGCGCGTTCTATTTTCTTCCATCATCCATTAAGTGGGCGTCAATTAACGGAGACGCCCAGACCCGCACCGTTTCATGATTTGGGCCGTAAGCACAAACGGGCCCATTAGCACCCTCATTTCTGCCGAGGCACGGCGCTCACACCCCTGGCAAGGCGTTGATTGACTGCGCCGACGTAGCAGTTTTGTCACTTAACTGTTACGTCAGCGGGCGATGGGGTCGTCACCCCTTCACGCCTTATTATTATTATTATTATTATTATTATGGGGCCAATAATATTCTCATCTGTAGTATTTGTAGTTTTTTTTTATATTTTATAGGGCTGTATAATATATATAAAAAAGGTAAAAAGTATAAATAAACTATATGTCGAACTAATAAAATATTGATAAATATATAATTAATAAATTAATAAACAAATAAATAAAATGCAACCAGATGAAAGCCCTCGGCAGGGAATACCAAACGGTCGCGGGTTAGTGAAAAGGAAAGAGCAGGCATGCACGATGCGGCAGTATCTATATATATAGAGTGATGTGCTAATGCTAAATGCCTACTGCGGCAGTTAAAGAGCGCCTTGAATTGTAAATAAAATAATTTTAATTAATCAAACTTTGATGTTTCAACACCATTTTATACAATTAGTGAATTGGAGGTCTACATATTTAATTTTTATAATAAAAAAGGTTTTTGGATGAAAAGAACTTAAAAAGTGTCTCAGACAGAGAAGTAAAACATACGTACATATATTTAATAGCATGTGAAACAAATTAACATATTAATTCCATAAACTCTAAAACACAATTCACAATGGAGTAAATGCAAACAATTCTTTAGCTTTCCTAGATGTTTTAGTCATCCGAAATACTGATAACACTATTGGTCACACTGTGTATAGGAAAAGACCCATACTAACCGATATTTAGATGGTTAATCTCATCATCATACATCACAGTTAGCTACCGTGGGAAAATCTTTGTTTCATAGAGCACGAGTAAACAGTGATTTTGAGGATTTTGTATGTTGCGTTGTAAAATATCCACTACCCCATATCTTCCCGTGGGTATCGTAAGAGGCGACACAGGAAACAAACTACTGACATCTAGACAATACAAACTGTGGTTGCCAAAACGCCTGCCAAGCGTAGCAACTATGTCAAATATCCCTATGCGGCAATCGATTGATTATAAGGAACGTGGTGTTTTATAATAGGAGAATACTATCTTTATTAGATCAAGTACAGAAAGTTATTAAACAAAGTGGAAAGCTTACAAAAGGCGCTCCTTTGCACGACAATGCGCCCGTACAATGAAGCCACGTTGCGACGGCTGCCATTCACCTGCTGTTTTCAACAACTGCGTCACCCACCCTACAGTCCAGACCTGGCACCAAGTGACTATTATTTGTTTCAAAAATGAAGAAAGAACTGCGGGAAAAATTTAGCGACCATGATGAAAATGAAGTCGGCAATTTCACCTATTTTGACGCCCAAGATAAGTATTTTTTAGACGGTATTAATAATTTATTTGCCAAATCTAATAAATGTATGGTTAAGCGAGAATATATTGAAAAGGAAAAATAGTTTAATGTATAATTTCATTATCCTTCCCTGTCATTCCTGCAAATTTTGACATCCCCACGTAGTTTTGTACCTAAATTTAGTTTTATACTTACGAAATTCGTTTTGTACTTACGAAATAAGTTTTTACATACGAATTTAGTTTCGTATTAAGGAAATTCGTTTCGAACCTCGTTTCGGGGAATTTAGTTTTGTAATTACGAATCTAGATTTGTACTTACGAATTTAGTTTCGTACTTACGAAATTGTCTGCACTTAGGAATTTAGTTTCGTACTTAGAATATATTTTCGTACCTTACTAATATCGTTTCATACTCCATTCGAGGGAAATTACGTTTTACGAAATTTGTTTCGTACTTACGAATTTAGCTTTGTACTTACGAGTCGTTTTGTACTTACGAAATCTGTTCTCGTACTTATGCAATCTGCCTGCACTTACGAATTTAGTTTTGTAATTACGAATTTAGTTTCGTTCTTACGAAATTAGTTTTGTGCTTACGAAATTGTTTCGTAATCACGAATTTACATCTGTACTTCACGAAATTGTTTCGTTCTTACGAAATTAGCTCTGTATTTAAGAAATTCGTTTCGTACATTACGTAATTAGCCTTTCACTACGAAATTAGATCTGCACTTACGAAATCTCCCCATCACGAATTTATTTCGTAATTACGAAATTCTGTTCGTTCTTACGAAATTAATTTCTGCACTTACGAAATTGCTCGTACCCTTCGAAATTGTTCTGTTCCACGAAATTAGTTTGCAATTTAAGAAATTGTTCTGCAATTACGAAATTCGTTTCGTTCGAAATTGCCTCACTCACGAATTTAGTTTGTACTACGAAATTAGTTTCGTACTTATGAAATTGTTTCATACCACGAATTCATTTTTATACTTACGAAATTGTTCTTCGTTTAACGAAATTAGTTTCGCAATTAGAAAACCCGTTTTGAAATCGTTTCGGGGAAATTAGTTACGTACTTACGAAATTGTTTCTCACACACGAATTTACTTCTGCTTACGAAATTGTTTCGTTCTTACGAAATTAGTTTCGTACTTCAGGAAATTGTTTCGTACTTACGAAATCTGTTTCGTTCTTACGAAATTGTTTCGTTCTTACGAAATTAGTTCCGTAATTAGAAATTAATTTGAACCTGTCTCGGGGAAATTAGTTTCGTACTTACGAAATTGTTTCGTTCTTACGAAATTAGTTTCAAATTAGGAAATTAGTTTCGAACTCGTTTCGGGGAAATTAGTTTCGTACTTACGAAATTCGTTTTGTACTACGAATTTACTTTTTGTGCTCACGAAATTCGCTCTGTTTTTACAAAATTAGTTTTGTACTATGAATTTAGTTTCGAACTAAGAATTTAGTTTCGTACTACAAAGTTTTAAAACAAGAATCGAGTGATTGAAGACGACCCCGACCTGGACGGCCATTTGAGGCTGCCACGCCGGAAATAATCAAAAGGAAAACTTGTATCAGAAGATGCCTGGCTAAAGAAAACAGCTTGCAGAATTAGTTGAGTATCAGAAAAACCATTTTAAACATCAACATCAACATCTTGGCATGACAAAAGTCTGTGCAAGATGGGTTCCGAGATGCTTTCGCGTATTAAAAACACGAGCTCGTCAAAAGTTATGATCTGTATTATAACTGGTGATTAAACTGGGTTCACCATTATGAATCTGAGTCAATGCAAGAGTCGATGCAGTGGCATAGAAAAGGCACACCCACCCTAAGAAGTATAAGGTGTCTCAATCGGCAGAAAAGATCATGGCGACGATCTTTTAACAGAAGGTATCCTTTGATTGATTATAAGGAACGTGGTGTTTTCATAACGGGAGAATACTACTCTTCTTTATTAGATCAATTAAAAGAAGCTAATAAAGATAAAAGGCGTGGAAAGCTTACAAAAGCGTGCCCTTTTGCACGACAATTACACGTTGCAACGGCTGCCATTCACCGGTGCTGTTTTAAACAAGAAATAGTTTTGTACTTACGAGTTTAGTTTCGTTCTACGAAATTAGTTTTGTATTTACGAATTTCGTTTCGTATTTACGAAATTCGTTTCTGTACTCACGAATTTATTTTCGTACTTACGAAATTGTTTCGTTCTTACGAAATTAGTTTCGTACATAGGAAATTCGTTTCGAACTCGTTTCGGGAGAAATTAGTTTCGTACTTACGAAATTGTTTCGTACTCACGAATTTATTGTGCTCACGAAATTCGTTTCGTTTTTACAAAATTAGTTTCGTACTTACGAATTTAGTTTCGAACTAAGAATTTAGTTTCGTACTTACAAAGTTTTAAAACAAGAATCGAGTGATTGAAGACGACCCCGACCTGACGGCCATTTGAGGCGCACGCCGGAAATAATCAAAAAGTTGAAAACTTGTATCAGAAGATGCCTGGCAAAGGAAAACAGCTTGCAGAATTAGTTGAGTATCAGAAAAACCATTTTAAACATCAAACATCAACATCTTGGCATGACAAAAGTCTGTGCAAGATGGGTTCCGAGATGCTTTCTGCGTATAAAAACACGAGCTCGTCAAAAGTTATGATCTGTATTATAACTGGTGATTAAACTTGGGTTCACCATTATGAATCTGAGTCAATGCAAGAGTCGATGCAGTGGCATAGAAAAGCACACCCACTCCTAAGAAGTATAAGGTGTCTCAATCGGCAGAAAAGATCATGGCGACGATCTTTTGGGGTACAGTATCCATTGATTATATGAACGTGGTGTTTTCATAACGGGAGAATACTACTCTTCTTTATTAGATCAATTAAAAGAAGCTATTAAAGATAAAAGGCGTGGAAAGCTTACAAAGGCGTGCCCTTTTGCACGACAATGCGCCACGTTGCAACGGCTGCCATTCACCGGTGCTGTTTTAAACAAGAAATAGTTTTGTACTTACGAGTTTAGTTTCGTTCTTACGAAATTAGTTTTGTATTTACGAATTTCGTTCTTTCGTATTTACGAAATTGTTTCTGTACTCACGAACTTACTGTGCTTAGAAATTGTTCTGTTCTTACGAAATTAAATTGTACTTACGAAATTGTTCTGTACTTACGAAATTGTTTCGTTCTTACGAAATTAGTTTCGTACTAAGAAATTCGTTTCGTACTTACGAAATTGCTCGTTGTTCTTACGAAATTCGTTTCAACTACGAATTTAGTTTCGACCATTAAAATTAGTTTTGTACTACGAAATTCGTTTCGTACTCACGAATTAATTTCATACTACGAAATTTGTTCGTTCTTACGAAATTAGTTTCGTAATTAGAAATCGTTTCGAACTCGTTTCGGAAATAGTTTCATGCCACGAAATTCGTTTCGTACTCACGAATTACTTTCGTGCTTGGAAATTCGTTTCGTTCTTGCAGAAATTATTTTCGTGCTTACGAATTCGTTTCGTGCTTACGAAATTCGTTTCGTTCTTGAGACAGTTTCGCTGCTTGCGAAATTCGTTTCGTATGAAATTCGTTTCGTAGTTACGAATTTCGTTTCGTTCTTCTGAAATCGTTCGTGCTCACGAAATTAAATTCGTTCCAACGAATGGTTTCAATTATGAATTCGTTTGTATTACGAAATTCGTTTTGTGCTCACGAATTTACTCGTGCTTGCACGAAATTCGTTTCGTTCTTACGAAATTCGTTTTAATACTCACGAATTTGCTTTCATACTTACGAAATTCGTTCGTACTTACGAAATTCGTTCGTTCTTACGAAATTCTACCCCACGAATTGAATTTGGACTACACGAAATTCAGTATCGTACTTACGAAATCTCCCCTCACCAATGAACTACTTTCATACCACGAAATTGTTCTCGTTCTTACGAAATTAGTTTCGTAATTAGAAAATTCGTTTCGAACTCGTTTCGGGGAAATTAGTTTCGTACTTACGAAATTGTCTGTACCACGAATTTATTTCTCGTGCTACGAAATTTGTTCTTCTCCACGAAATTATTGTACTTACGAAATTGTTCTGCACTTACGAAATTCGCTCGTTCTTACGAAATTGTTTCACCACGAATTTAGTTTCGGACCACGAAATTAGTTTCGCACTTACGAAATTGTTTCTGCACTCACGAATTCACTTTCATACTTACGAAATTGTTTCGTTCTCACGAAATTAGTTCGTAATTAGGAAATCGTTCGAACTCGTTCTGGAAATTAGTTTCGCACTTACGAAATTGTTTCGTACCACGAATCCTTTCGTGCTTACGAAATTCGTTCTGTTCTTACGAAATTATTTTCGTACTACGAAATTGTTTCTGCACTTACGAAATCGTTCTGTTCTTATGAACTTAGTTCGTACTTACGAAATTGCCTGGTAATTTTACGAAATCTGTTCTGTAGTTACGAATTTGTTCTGTTCTTACGAAATCTGTTCTACCACGAATTTAATTTCATTACGGCATTTGTTTCATTACGAAATTCGTTTCGTTCTTACGAAATTAGTTTCGTACATAGGAAGTTCGTTTCGAACTCGTTTCGGGAGAAATTGGTTTCGTATTTACGATTCGTTTCTGTAATTACCATTTACTGTGCTTACGAAATTCGTTTCGTTCTTACGAAATTATTTTCGTACTTACGAAATTCGTTTCGGTACTTACAAAATTCGTTTCGTTCTTACGATATTAGTTTCGCACTATCGAAATTCGTTTCGTACTTACGAAATTGTTTCGTAATTACGAATTTCGTTGTTCTTCCGAAATCTGTTTCGTTCTTACGAAATTAGTTTCGTACATAGGATGTTCTGTTCTGAACTCGTTCGGGAGAAATTGTTTGCAATTTACGAATTTCGTTTCGTATTTACGAAATTGTTTTGTACTCACGAATTTACTTTCGTACTTACGAAATTGTTTCGTTCTTACGAAATTAGTTTCGTTCATAGGAAATCTGTTTCGAACTCGTTTCGGGAGAAATTGTTTCGTACTTACGAAATTCGTTTCGCACTCACGAATTCATCTGCTACGAAATTGCTCGTTCTTACGAAATTCGTCTCGTTCTTACGAAATTGGTTCGTACTTACGAAATCTGTCTCATACACCACGAATTCACTTTCATACTTTCGAAATTGTCTGTTCTTACGAAATTAGTTTCGTAATTAGGAAATTCTTTTCGAACTCGTTTCGGGGAAATTAGTTTCGTACTTACGAAATTGTTTTGTACTCACGAATTTATTTTCGTGCTTACGAAATTAGTTTCGCAACTTACGAATTCCTGTACTCACGAATTCATTTTTCGTGCTTACGAAATTGTTTCGTTCTTACGAAATTATTTTCGTACTTACGAAATTGTTTCTCGTACTCACGAATTTACTTTTGTGCTCACGAAATTCGTTTCGTTTTTACAAAATTAGTTTTGTACTTACAATTTAGTTTCGAACTAAGAATTTAGTTTTCGTTACAAAGTTTTAAAACAAGAATCGAGTGATTGAAGACGACCCCGACCTGGACGGCCATTTGAGGCTGCCACGCCGGAAATAATCAAAAAGTTGAAAACTTGTATCAGAAGATGCCTGGCTAAAGGAAAACAGCTTGCAGAATTAGTTGAGTATCAGAAAAACCATTTTAAACATCAACATCAACATCTTGGCATGACAAAAGTCTGTGCAAGATGGGTTCCGAGATGCTTTCTGCGTATTAAAAACACGAGCTCGTCAAAAGTTATGATCTGTATTATAACTGGTGATTAAACTTGGGTTCACCATTATGAATCTGAGTCAATGCAAGAGTCGATGCAGTGGCATAGAAAAGGCACACCCACCCTAGAAGTATAAGGTGTCTCAATCGGCAGAAAAGATCATGGCGACGATCTTTTGGGGTACAGAAGGTATCCTTTGATTGATTATAAGGAACGTGGTGTTTTCATAACGGGAGAATACTACCTTCTTTATTAGATCAATTAAAAGAAGCTATAAAGATGCGGAAAGCTTACAAAAGCGTGCCCTTTTGCACAATGCGCCACGTTGCAACGGCTGCCATTCACCGGTGCTGTTTTAAACAAGAAATAGTTTTGTACTTATGAGTTTAGTTTCGTTCTTACGAAATTAGTTTTGTACTTACGAATTTCGTTTCGTATTTACGAAATTCGTTTCACTCACGAATTTACTCGTACTTACGAAATTGTTTCGTTCTTACGAAATTAGTTTCGTACATAGGAAATTGTTTCGAACTCGTTTCGGGAGAAATTAGTTTCGTACTTACGAAATTGTTTCGTACTCACGAATTTACTCGTGCTCACGAAATTGTTTCGTTTTTACAAAATTAGTTTCGTACTTACGAATTTAGTTTCGAACTAAGAATTTAGTTTCGTACTTACAAAGTTTTAAAACAAGAATCGAGTGATTGAAGACGACCCCGACCTGACGGCCATTTGAGGCTGCCACGCCGGAAATAATCAAAAAGTTGAAAACTTGTATCAGAAGATGCCTGGCTAAAGGAAAACAGCCAGAATTAGTTGGAGTATCAGAAAAACCATTTTAAACATCAAACATCAACATCTTGGCATGACAAAAGTCTGTGCAAGATGGGTTCCGAGATGCTTTCTGCGTATTAAAAACACGAGCTCGTCAAAAGTTATGATCTGTATTATAACTGGTGATTAAACTTGGGTTCACCATTACGAAACTGAGTCAAAGCAAGAGTCGATGCAGTGGCATAGAAAAGGCACACCCCCTCCTAAGAAGTATAAGGTGTCTCAATCGGCCGGAAAGATCATGGCGACGATCTTTTGGGATACAGAAGGTATCCTTTTGATTGATTATAAGGAACGTGGTGTTTTCATAACGGGAGAATACTACTCTTCTTTATTAGATCAATTAAAAGAAGCTATTAAAGAAAAAAGGCGTGGAAAGCTTACAAAAGGCGTGCTCTTTTTGCACGACAATGCGCCGCATGCTGCAACGGCTGCCATTCACCGGTGCTGTTTTAAACAAGAAATAGTTTTGTACTTACGAGTTTAGTTTCGTTCTTACGAAATTAGTTTTGTATTTATGAATTTCGTTCGTATTTACGAAATTCGTTTCGTACTCACGACTTACTTTCGTGCTTATGAAATTGCTTTCGTTCTCACGAAATTAATCACTTACGAAATTGTTTCTGTACTTACGAAATTGCTCGTGTCTTACGAAATTAGTTTTCCAGAAATTGTTTCATTACGAAATTCGTTTCTTTGTTCTACGAAATTCGTTTCATCCCACGAATTTAGTTTCGGACTACAAATTAGTTTCGTACTTACGAAATTCGTTCGTACTCACGAATTCACTTTCATACTTACGAAATTTGTTCGTCTCTACGAAATTAGTTTCGTAATTAGGAAATTGTTCGAACTCGTTTCGTGGAAATTAGTTTGCATTACGAATTCGTTTCGTACTCACGAATTTACTTTCGTGCTTACGAAATTGTCTCTGTTCACGAAATTATTGTACTTACGAAATTGTTCTGCACTTACGAAATCGTTTCGTTCTTATGAACTTAGTTTCGCACTTACGAAATTCGTTTCGTAATTCTACGAAATTGTTCGCAGTTACGAATTTCGTTCTCGTTCTTACGAAATTCGTTCTCTGCACCACGAAATTAAATCGTTCTTACGAAATGAAGTTTCACTGCACGAATTCGTTTCGTAATTTACGAAATTGTTTTGTACTCACGAATTTACTTCGCAGCTCACGAAATCTGTTCGTTCTTACGAAATTGTTTTGAACTACTGAATTTATTGCACTTCACGAAATCTGTTTCGTACTTCACGAAATCTGTTCTGTTCTTACGAAATCAATTTACCCACGAATTTAGTTTCGGACTACGAAATTAGTATCGTACTTACGAAATGGTTTCAACTCACAATTCACTTTCATACCACGAAATTGTCTCGTTCTTACGAAATTAGTTTCGTAATTAGGAAATTCGTTTCGAACTCGTTTCGGGGAAATTAGTTTCGTACTTACGAAATTCGTTTTGTACTCACGAATTTACCGTGCTACGAAATTGTTCGTTCTTACGAAATTATTTTCGTACTTACGAAATTCGTTTCGTACTTACGAAATTCGCTTCGTTCTTACGAAATTCGTTTCACCCACGAATTTAGTTTCGGACTACGAAATTAGTTTCACTATTTAAATCTGTTTGCACTCACGAATTCACTTTCATACTTACGAAATTCGTTTCGTTCTTACGAAATTAGTTTCGTAATTAGGAAATCTGTTTCGAACTGTTTCGGGAAATTAGTTTCGCAATTACGAAATTCGTTTCGTACTCACGAATTTACTTCGTGCTTACGAAATTGCTCTGTTCTTACGAAATTATTTTCGTACTACGAAATTGTTCTGTACTTACGAAATCTGTTCGTTCTTATGAACTTAGTTCGTACTTACGAAATTGCTCTGTACTTACGAAATCGTTCGTAGTTACGAATTTCGTTTCGTTCTTACGAAATCCGTTTCACGGTTTAATTTCATTACGGCATTTGTTTCGTACTTACGAAATTGTTTCGTTCTTACGAAATTAGTTTCGTACATAGAAGTTCGTTTCGAACTCGTTTCGGGAGAAATTGTTTCACTATTGAAATTCGTTTCGTACTCACGAATTTACTGTGCTTACGAAATTCGTTTGTTCTTACGAAAATTTTGCTCACGAAATTCGTTTCGTACCACGAAATTCGTTTCGTTCTTATGAACTTAGTTGTTCTTACGAAATTGTTTCGTACTTACGAAATCTGTTCGTAATTACGAATTTCGTTTCGTTCTCACGAAATTCGTTTCGTTCCTTACGAAATTAGTTTCGTACATAGGATGTCTGTTTCTGAACTCGTTTCGGGAGAAATTAGTTTCGTACTTACGAATTTCGTCTGTATTTACGAAATTGTTTTGTACCACGAATTACTTTCGTACTTACGAAATTGTTTCGTTCTTACGAAATTAGTTTCGTTCTAGGAAATCTGTTTCGAACTCGTTTCGGGAGAAATTAGTTTCGTACTTACGAAATTGTTTCGTACTCACGAATTTACTTTCGTGCTACGAATTTGTTCGTTCTTACGAAATTCGTTTCGTTCTTACGAAATTGGTTTCGTACTTACGAAATTGCTCATACCACGAATCACTTTCATATTTACGAAATTGTTTCGTTCTTACGAAATTAGTTTCGTAATTAGGAAATTCTTTTCGAACTCGTTTTGGGAAATTAGTTTTGTACTTACGAAATTGGTTTTGTACTCACGAATTTGCTTTCGTTTACGAAATTAGTTTCACTTACGAAATTCGTTTGCACTCACGAATTTACTCGTGCTTACGAAATTGTTTCGTTCTTACGAAATTATTTTCGTACTTACGAAATTGTTTCTTGCACTCACGAATTTACTTTCGTGCTTACGAAATTGTTTCGTTCTTACGAAATTATTTTCGTACTTACGAAATTCGTTTCGTTCTTACGAAATTAGTTTCGTAATTAGGAAATTTTTTCGAACTCGTTTCGGGGAAATTAGTTTCGTACTTACGAAATTGTTTTGTACTCACGAATTTATTTTCGTGCTTACGAAATTAGTTTCGTACTTACGAAATTGTTCGTACTCACGAATTACTTTCGTGCTTAAGAAATTCGTTTCGTTCTTATGAACTTAGTTTCGTACTTACGAAATTGTTCTGTACTTACGAAATTCGTTTCGTAGTTACGAATTTCGTTTCGTTCTTACGAAATCTGTTTCGTACTCACGAATTTAATTTCACTATGGCATTTGTTTCGTACTTACGAAATTGTTTCTGTTCTTACGAAATTAGTTTCGTACATAGGAAGTTCGTTTCGAACTCGTTTCGGGAGAAATTAGTTTCTGTACTTACGAAATTCGTTTCTGTACTGCGAATTTACTTTCGTGCTTACGAAATTGTTTCGTTCTTACGAAATTAAATTGTACTAACGAAATTCGTTTCGTACTTACGAAATTGTTTCGTTCTTACGAAATTAGTTTCGTACTTAAGAAATTGTTTCATACTACGAAATTGCTCTGTTCTTACGAAATTGTTTCACCCACGAATTTAGTTTCGTACTACGAAATTAGTTTCGTACTTACGAAATTGTTCTGTACTCACGAATTCACTTTCATACTTACGAAATTGTTCTGTTCTTACGAAATTAGTTTCTGTAATTAGGAAATCTTTTCGAACTCGTTTCGGGGAAATTAGTTTCACTTACGAAATTGTTTCACTCACGAATTTACTTTCGTGCTACAGAAATTGTTTCGTTCTTACGAAATTGGTCTCGTACTTACGAAATTGGTTTACTTACGAAATCGTTTCGTCTTATGAACTTAGTTTCGTACTTACGAAATTCGTTTCGTACTACGAAATTGCTCTAGTTACGAATTTCCTCTTGTTCTTTGAAAATCGTTTCTGTACCACGAATTTAATTTCTTACTACGGCATTTGTTTGGTACTCACGAAATTCGTTTCGTACTCACGAAATTACTTTCGCACTTACGAAATTCGTTTCGTTCACGAAATTAGTTCCGTAATTAGAAAATTCGTTTTGAACTCGTTTGGGGAAATTAAATACTTACGAAATCGTTTCCAACATAGGAATTTAATTTCGTGCTTACGAAATTCGTTCGTTCTTACGAAATTAGTTCATAATTAGAAAATTCGTTTCGAACTCTCGTTTCAGAATTAGTTTCGTACTTACGAAATTCGTTTCGTACTCACGATTTACTTTCGTGCTACGAAATGCGTTTCTGTTTTTACGAAATTAGTTTCGTACTTACGAATTTAGTTTCCAACTAGGAGTTTAGTTTCGTAATGAAGTTTTAAAACAAGACAGGGACTCGATTTAAGACGACCCCGACCTGGACGGCCATTTTAAGGCTGCCACGTCGAAAAGAATCAAAAAGTTGAAAACTTGTATCGGAAGATGCCCGGCTAAAGGAAAACAGCTTGCAGAATTGATTGGAGTTTCAGAAAAACCACTTTAAACATCATCAAACATCTTGGCATGACAAAAGTCTGCAAGATTATATATGATATGCAAGAGTATTGTAACTGGCGATAAAACTTGGGTTCACCATTATGAACCTGAGTCAAAACAAAAGTCGATGCAGTGGCATAGAAAAGGCAAACCTCCTAAGAAATGTAAGGTGTTTAAATCGGCCGGAAAGATCATGGCGACGATTTTTGGGGTACATAAGGTATCCTTTGATTAATTATAAGGAAAGTGGTGTTTTCACAACGGGAGAATACTACTCTTCTTTATTAGACCAATTAAAAGAAGCTATTAAAGATAAAAGGCGGAAAGCTTACAAAAGGCGTGACCTTTTGCACGACAATGCGCAACGTTGCAACGGCTGCCATTCACCGGTGCTGTTTTAAACAAGAAATAGTTTTGTACTTACGAATTTAGTTTCGTTCTTACGAAATTAGTTTCGTACTTACGAAATTAGTTCGTACTCACGAATTTACTTTCGTGCTTACGAAATGCGTTTCGTTTTTACGAAATTAGTTTCGTACTTACGAATTTAGTTTCCAACTAGGAGTTTAGTTTCACTTACGAAGTTTTAAAACAAGACAGGGACTCGATTTAAGACGATCCCCGACCTGGACGGCCATTTTAAGGCTGCCACGTCGAAAAGAATCAAAAAGTTGAAAACTTGTATCGGAAGATGCCCGGCTAAAGGAAAACAGCTTGCAGAATTGGAGTTTCAGAAACCACTTTAAACATCAAACATCAACATCTTGGCATGACAAAAGTCTGTGCAAGATTATATATGATATGCAAGAGTATTGTAACTGGCGATAAAACTGGGTTCACCATTATGAACCTGAGTCAAAACAAAAGTCGATGCAGTGGCATAGAAAAGGCAAACCCTCCTAAGAAATGTAAGGTGTTTAAATCGCCGGAAAGATCATGGCGACGATTTTTGGGGTACATAAGGTATCCTCTTTGATTAATTATAAGGAAAGTGGTGTTTTCACAACGGAGAATACTACTCTTCTTTATTAGACCAATTAAAAGAAGCTATTAAAGATAAAAGGCGGAAAGCTTAAAAGGCGTGACCTTTTGCACGACATGCGCAACGTTGCAACGGCTGCCATTCACCGGTGCTGTTTTAAACAAGAAATAGTTTTGTACTTACGAATTTAGTTTCGTTCTTATGAATTAGTTTCGTACTTACGAAATTAGTTTCGTACTCACGAATTTATTTTCTGCACACGAATTTACTTTCGTGCTTACGAAATTGTTCCGTTCATACGAAATTAGTTTCTGCACTTACAAAATTCATTTCTACTTACGAAATTCGTTGCGTTCTTACGAAATTGTATCACTCTACGAATTTAGTTTCGTACTACGAATTTACAGAATTACGAAATCTGCTTCGTTCTTACGAAATTGCTCATTCTTACGAAATTCGTTTCTGTTCTTACGAAATTGTTCTGTACTCACCAATTTAGTTTCGAACTAGAATTTAGTTTCGTACTTAAGAAATTTTCAAACAAGACAGGGACCGATTGAAGACGACCCCGACCTGGACGGCTATTTGAGAATGCCACGCCGGAAATAATCAAAAAGTTGAAAACTTGTATCAGAAGATGCCCGGCTAAAGGAAAACAGCTTGCAGAATTAGTTGAGTATCAGAAAACCACTTTAAACATCATACATCACACTTGGCATGACTAAAGTCTGTGCAAGATGGGTTCTGAGAATGCTTTCTGTATTAAAACACGAGTCGTCGAAAGTTATGACTGTATTGTAACTGGCGATAAAACTTGGGTTCACCATTATGAACCTGAGTCAAAACAAAGGTCGATGCAGTGGCATAGAAAAGGCAAACCTCCTAATAAGTATAAGTTGTCTCAATCGGCCGGAAAGATCATGGCGACAATATTTTGGGATACAAAGGTATCCTATTAATTGAACCTGTTTCGGGGAATTTAGTTTTGAACTTACGAATTTAGTTTTGAACTTACAAATTTAGTTTCGTACTACAAAATTAGTTTTGTACTGAGGAATTTAGTTTCGTTGTAACGAAATTAGTTTCGTACTACGAAAATCGTTTCGTACAATGAAATTTATTTCGTATATATGAAATTGTTTCGTACTCACGAAATTGTTTCGTTTTTACGAAATTAGTTTCGTTCTTACGAAATTCGTTTCGTTCTTACGAAATTCGTTTCGTACTTACGAAATTCGTTTCGTACTTACGAAATTCGTTTCGTACTTACGAAATTCGTTTCGTACTTACGAAATTCGTTTCGTACTTACGAAATTCGTTTCGTTCTTACGAAATTAGTTTCGTACTTACGAAATTCGTTTCTGCACACTCAAAACGAAACGAATTTCTTAAGCACGAAACTAATTTCGTAAGAACGAAACGAATTTCGTAAGCACGAAAGTAAATCGTGAGTACGAAACGAATTTCGTAAATACGAAACTAATTTCCCCGAAACGAGTTCGAAACGAATTTCCTAATTACGAAACCAATTTCGTAAGAACGAAACGAATTTCGTAAGCACGAAAGTAAATTCGTGAGAACGACACGAATTTCGTAAGAACAAAACGAATTTCGTTAGTACGAAACGAATTTCCTAAGCATGAAACTAATTTCGTAAAACGAAACGAATTTCGTAAGTACGAAAGTAAATCGTGAGTACGAAACGAATTTCGTAAATACGAAACTAATTTCCCCGAAACGAGTTCGAAACGATTTCCTAATTACGAAACCAATTTCGTAAGAACGAAACGAATTTCGTAAGCACGAAAGTAAATTCGTGAGAACGACACGAATTTCGTAAGAACAAAACGAATTTCGTTAGTACGAAACGAATTTCCTAAGCATGAAACTAATTTCGTAAAACGAAACGAATTTCGTAAGTACGAAAGTAAATCGTGAGAACAAACGAATTTTGTAAGCATGAAACCATTTCGTAGTACGAAACTATATTCGTGACTACGAAACCACTCGTAAGAACGAAAAGAATTTCGTTAGTACGAAACCAATTTTACAAACGAAATGAATTTCTGAATACGAAACGAATTTCGTAAGTACTAAAATTCGTGAGAAGAAACGAATTTCGGTACGAAACGAATTTCGTAAGTACGAAAGTTATTCGTGAGTACGAAAAGAATTTCGTAAGTACGAAACCATTTCGTAAGTACGAAAGTTAATTCGTGAGTACGAAACGAATTTCCCCGAAACGAGTTTGAAACGAATTTGATACGAAACTTATTTCGTAAGAACGAAACGAATTTCGTTAGTACGAAAGTAAATTCGTGAGTAAGAAACGAATTTCGTAAGTACGAAACTAATTTGTAAGAACGAAACTAAATTCGTAAGTACAAAACTATCTCTTATTTAAAACAGCACCGGTGAATGGCAGCCGTTGCAACGTTGCGCATTGTCGCGCAAAAAGGACACGCCTTTTGTAAGCTTCCACGCCTTATCTTTAATAGCTTTTTAATTGATCTAATAAAGAAGAGTAGTATTCTCCCGTTCTGAAAACACCACTTTTAGTATTTATTTACGAAACGAATTTTAAGCACGAAACTAATTTCCTCGAAACGAACTCGAAACGATTTTTCTAAGTACGAAATTTATTTCGTAAGAACGAAACGAATTTCGTAAGTACGAAACTAAATTCGTAAGAACGAAACAAAATTCGTCCATCCCACCACAGTCATAAATGACAATAACGTGGTTTAATTTGGTTTAAGTTGATTCGATTTTTTGGCTATCGTTTTCGGATTCGTGTTGTGTCTTGAATTGGTTTTGTTGTTTTGATTTTAAAATATTTAAAAGGAATATTTATTCCTTTTAGATATTTTGATTTGCTTAAAAAATATAAAAGGAAATTTTATTCCTTTTAGGTATTTTAACGTTTTTCATAAATAGGTTTTTTCATTCATAATGCCTCGCAAACGTTAGTCCAGTCTTTCAAGAGTATCTTCTCAAAGACAAGTGAAAAGATTAACTCGATCGCTAGAATCTTAGAAGATGCTGAACTGAGAAGGCAAGAACAAGCAGAGCGTCAGGCTGCTTTTAGAGCATCTGAGACACCTTCTCAACGTCAGCAAAGGCGTCTTGAACAGACAGAGCGTCAGGCTGCTTTAAGAGCTTCCAAAACACCTTCTCAAAGTCAGGAAAGGCGTCTTGAACAGGCAGAGCGTCAAGCTACTTTAAGAGCTTCTGAAACACCTTCTCAAAGTCAGCGAAGGCGTCTTGAACAGGCAGAGCGTCAAGCTACTTTAAGAGCTACTGAAACACCTGATCAAAGTCAGCAAGGCGTCTTGAACAGGCAGAGCGTCAAGCTACTTTAAGAGCTACTGAAACACCTGATCAAAGTCAGCAAAGCGTCTTGAACAGGCAGAGCGTCAAGCTACTTTAAGAGCTACTGAAACACCTGATCAAAGTCAGCAAAGGCGTCTTGAACAGGCAGAGCGTCAATCTACTTTAAGAGCTACTGAAACACCTGCTCAAAGTCAGCAAAGGCTATTCGAACAAGCGGAACGTCAGCCGCCTTAAGAGCCGCGGAACACCTGATGAAACTCAACACAGACTCGTTGAGCAATCTGAACGTCAATCTACTATAAGGGCATCTGAAACACCAGAACAGACACAGGCGCGAAGAGATGCAAATGCACAGCTCAAGCTGAATGTCGACAAAATTTTCAAAGAAACAATTGGTCGGTTTTAATGACGCAGCATTCAATTATGATCCGTCGATTGATTATAAAATCACAGGTTAGTTGTTATCGGACTGATGGACAAGGCGTGTCGATTTTGCAGCGCTTTAAAATGGAAAGATGAGACCGCAGGAATGTGTTGTTCAATGGCAAAGTGTCTCTTCCGTTACTTGGGGAACCAGAAGAACCTTTGAAAACTCTCTTTTATATGATGCTAATGAGTCACGGCGCTTTTAAACAGGATCCGGAAATATAACTCATGCTTTCAATTGACGTCCTTCGGAGTTGACCGGGAAATAATAATGGCGGGATTTTCGCTTACATTTGCGGTGCAAGGGCAAATTTACCATAGAATAGGTTCACTTTTCCAGCTGAAAACGAACAGCATAAATTTTTACAAGTATATTTTATGGGTGACGAAGAAATTGAGGTAGACCGTCGCTGCCAATTTATCCAGGGAGTTGAGAGAGAAACAGTGTTCAAAATTTCAAAACATTTAAAACTGCTTTAGAAAACCTACCTGAAGAGGATTATAAAGTCGTCATTCACGCAGATCGGACCCTCGAGGAGAGCATGAAAGCGCTACAATGCACCTTTGATAAACGAAATAGCAGCCGTAATTAGTGGTGATCAATTTTCTTCACGAGACATTGTCTTGCGAGCACGTGATGATACGTTGCAACGGGTAGCCGATACACAAGTTTTATGACGCTCTGCAATACCCATTGATTTATAGCAAAGGACAAGAGGGTTATCGTTTTCAAATTCCACTCATTAACCTGGTCACAAAGGAGCCTACTCCAAACAAAAAAGTATCATGTATGGATTTTTATGTGTATCATATTATGTTGCGAGAAAATGATTTTAACCCTTAGCCCGGTGTAGACAATTATTTCATCAATTTTGGTAGACATGTATGTGAAGGTAGAAAGTGATCGTCTCCGTTATATATCTTTAAATCACATAAAGCTGCGCGTTGAGAATTATATACATTTACAAGATGCAGTTTCTAGCGACGCCAATGTAAACCCCAGAGATTTAGGTAAAATGGTAATTCTGCCCTCATTATTCGTTAACAGTCCCTGCTACCTACATGAGTACACACAAGATGCATTCGCCTATGTACGAACTTACGGAAGACCTGATCTTTTGTTACTTTTACTTGCAATCCCACATGGAAAGAAATAACTGAGGAGCTAATGCCGGGCCAAAAAATACTGACAGACACGATTTAGTTGCTTGAGTATTTAGATTAAAAGTACAAAATTTAATGTATGTAATTAACAAAGGAAAATTTTCGGAGAGGTGCAGTGCTTCATGTATTCAATTGAATGGCAAAAAGAGGATTACCGCATATCCACATTCTAATATGGCTTAAAGAGAAGTTGTGGCCCAGCCAAATAGACGACATAATAAGCACCGAGATTCCGGATCCTGAGCAAGATAAAGAATTGTATGATACCATCGCCCGAAATATGATTCACGGTCCATGTGGAGCACGAAATCAATATCGCCATGTATGAAAGAAGGAAAATGTACAAAGAAATTCTCAAACAGCTATTAAAAGAAACAGTGCACAATGACAATGGCTACCCTTTATACAGACGCAGAGCTCCTGAAGATGGTAGCAGGAAAGTTACAATCAAATCTCGCTCTGGAGCGTTCGAAACCTTAGATAACAGCTGGATTGTCCTGTATTTGCCCATTCTATAAAATGTTTAATGCCCACATTAATGTAGAAGCATGTAGCTCTGGCCGCGCAATCAAGTATATCTGTAAGTACATAAATAAAGGAAGCGACCAAGCAATATTTAATCTCAGGAGTGAAGGTGAGGCAAATCCGTTAATGAAGTACAGACCTTTCAAGCAGGGCGTTATTTCAGCAGTAACGAGGCAGCGTGGTGTCTTCTTGGCTTCCTTAACACGAAAGGCACCCAACAGTTATTCACCTTGCTGTGCACTTAGAAAATGGAGAGCGTGTATATTTCACCGAAAGAAATTTCCAAGAAAGAATTGCATCACCGCCAAAAACTACACTAACAGCCTTCTTTCAACTTTGTCAAACCGACCCTTTGCAAAACGTTGTTATATTCTGAAGTCCCCGCTATTATACTTGGAACACATCTAGGAAGGAGGAAACGCTGTATTCAAGGCGCGCCTGTTGCAAATTGGCCCGGTGTAAAGTCATCAGATGCCCTTGGTCGTGTATACCGTCCATGTAACTAATGTTGAATGTTTCTGTTTACGATTGCTGCTGCACCATGTTCGGGGTCCTACAGGATATAAAGACCTTAAAACTGTCACACGCGACTAAATCATCGTAAGCGCCAGGAATTTCATGGCGCTTACGCGTTTCCGTCAAACATACAATCGCGATTTTACACCACATCACAGATTGTGTAACTTTAAATTTATTAAATGTTAAATAAATAAAAAAATATAGTGGCAAAGTAAAAGAAAACGAATTGTTATACGTTTATTTAAGCTCTCTTGACTACTGAATTGTTACTTATGTCCAGATTCACACTTTGATTCGTATTCTCGTATTATTAGCACCGATTCGTACGTGCCAACATGAGTGTTGAAACCACACTAAAATAAGGTGTATGGATTGCAGTTCAGTTCAGTTGAACACATGAGTATTCGAATCGCGAAATCTAGTGCGTAATACATATATATTGACGCTGTTGTATCTGCCAAATGAAGCACTATAGCATGTATGGGAGATATTGCTATGAGGCAATTTATAGAAGCTTAAGTTCAGCAGTGGAATTTCATGGATGGATGGACTCATAGAATGAGTTCTATATAAATTTAAGTATACCTAAGACCAATGGTTGTCAACTGTGGAATTAATTGACTTAATTTTAGTCTGCACTGCCTTAGAACTGTGCTTTGAAGTAACCTTTGAGGGACGCGTTTTATGATAAATAGTGCACTGACCTATCTGAGCCCAGAAACGGATCCACCACTAACATCCACATTTCGACTGCATCGTTATACCGACACGTCTTTTCTCCTTGCCGCCCCAACATCGCTGTATTATAGGTGCGGCCCCGCAAGAGTAGTTAAAGATGAGACGAGTAGCGCATCGCCATAGTAACTCTTCTCTGCGACTCCACCTTGGCTCCGTAGAATAGCGAGAGAGGACTCACGTTCTTTGCAGTGCAGCTCCCTACATCTTACGCAGTGGTCAAATTTGAAAAAAAAATTATAATTTCCCTTGAACTTTGCATACTACAAAATCGTTTTTCGTCATCATAAATATATAACTTGTTATAAAGTTGTTTGCAAAGTAATATTTTATAATTTAAATATTTTATAACGGAACACAACCATTGACAACAGACATGAGTAATAAACAACGCGCGGTCTATAACCTGTCAAAACAATCTCTGGACGACGCGACAATAAAAGTTTTGGCCAAAGGTATGAATTTCGCAATAACACCGCGAAAAATCCCGTATGAAAACATTATCTGTAGTGTTGAGGACTGTCTGTATAAAAATAATATTGGTAAGGAAGATTTAGAGGCCATACGTCAAGACATCTCGTCTTTGTTACGTCGAAGCTCAGTGCCGAAATTAAATCTTCCGAAGGATGAAATTAATGCATTGAAAAACTTACGCAACAGACCAGATTTAACGATTCTCCGCGCAGATAAAGGTAATGCTACGGTTATAATGGATACGTCGGATTACAATTCTAAAATACAACAACTTTTATCGGATGAAAGTACGTACGTAAACATCAAACAGACCCTACAACTAATACGCTTAAAACAACTAGCGATCTAGTTAAGAAATACTCCGAAAAATTTAATCTAGACGTTAATTCGATAATACCTGCGTGTGCCAAACCACCGAAGTTGTATGGGTTACCAAAATACACAAACCGAATGCTCCATTACGTCCAATAGTGAGTCAGATCCATTCGCCAACTTACAGATTGGCTCAACTCTTAGCAAAAACACTATCACCACTCAGAGGACACAAGAGTACACACTAAGGATTCATACCGTTTTGTTAGTGAGATAAAAGACCTATGTCTTACTGACAATGAAACTATGGTCAGTTTTGATGTTCAGTCTCTATTTACATGCCTACCTGTTAAAGACTGCATCTCAATTGTAACTAGGAAACTAGAGGAAAACAACATGCCAGCAGAATATGCAGTATTACTTAGACATTGCCTTACATCTGGCTATCTATTGTGGAAGGAAGAGTTTTACAAGCAAATAGATGGTGTTGCAATGGGCTCACCGGTATCTCCCATTGTCGCCGATATTTTCATGGAGGACTTTGAGGAGAAAGCCCTGCTTACTGCACCAGTAACTCCAAGGTTCTACAAGCGGTATGTAGACGATACTTTCACAATTTTACCATCAGACAAAGTAACTGCATTTTAGAACATCTTAATTCCATAAACTCTAAAATTCAATTTACTTTGGAGTTAGAGGCAAATAATTCTTTAGCTTTCCTAGATGTATTAGTCATTCGAAATCCTAACAACACCATAGGTCACACCGTGTATAGAAAAAAGACCCATACAAACAGATATTTAAACGGTGAATCCCACCATCATCCTTCACAGTTGGCTACCGTTGGCAAATCTTTGTTACAGAGAGCACGAGGGATTCAGGACAGCAAACACCTGCCGCCGAGCTTCAGCACGTCAAGCAGGTTCTGCACGACAACAAGCTTCGGGTTCCGCGCCTACGTCACAGTGACTGAGTGAAGCCGGCCACAGTCGAGCGTGCCTGCTGTACTACCATATGTCAGAGGTGTCACAGACAAGATTGGCTACATCTTGAAGCGAGCTTCTATAAGAACATTCTTCAAGCCGCCGAAGAAGATTAGTCAGTTCTTACCATCCGTCAAGTGCAATATCCTCTACAAGATGCAGGAGGTACAAGCTTGATTGTGAATGTGGTCTCTCATATAGGGCAAACAAAAGATCTATTAAAACCCGCGTAAAGAACACATAGCTGACGTGAAGCACCAACGTTCCGGGAAGTCTGCAGTTTGTGATCATATCCTAGACGGCCCCCGCCAATACATTAGATTTGATAAACCACAGATTCTCGCGAAAGAACATCGATTCCTGCCAAGGATGATACGTGAGGCTATTGAAATTAAAAACATCCTAATTTCAATAGAGAGGAGGCTGGGTACTACCACCTGCTTGGGATCCTGTAATTAATAAAATTAAAACTAAACCCAAGCATACCACTGCAAGACTTCATTCTGCGTAGATCGGACCAAAATTAAAAATTAATAATTAAAAAAGCTGAAGGTACTCCGGATTAACTTTGACATTGGGACGTCAATCACCTCAGTCCCTCAGACCATGGGTGCTGTAAAGCACCCGAAACGTCGGGAATTAATAAATAAGTTAATTAAACGCGATATAATCCGTAAAAGTAGTTTAATTCAATGTAGTGTTCGCGTAAATATAAGAAATCATTACGTAATATTTTATTTTAGTTTCTTGGCTGTACATTTCTTTTTTTCACAGATAAAATAAATTATTGTGGACGGAAAACACAAACACAGGGCAACTGCACGGCAAAGAGGTTTTATTTATTTTGTTGTCGTGAAAGTACAAAGCAATTCATTTTCTATATTGTTTCATTCATTGTATTCATTGCATTCATGTGTTGCGCGCCACTATTAATGCCTGGTACATGGCGACACTAGTTGCCACTAGGGCCTTCTAGTATCAGTAGCAGAACTAGGAGTCAAGATCTTTCTAGAAATTTCCATGGTAATACTTTCTAGAACTATCGACACCGACTACTATCGGGCCGATACGTACTCGAACATTCTAGATGTTTCTACAGTATAAGGTTCTGAAACTATCTGAGGCCCTATATTAGGCAAGTATAGACCGCGACCGGAGTCAGTGTTGAGTTGGCGATACAAGCGAATACTTCGAAGTGATACAATTGCGAACTAAAGTGATCAGTAGTACAATTGTGTTTTGTGATTAGTGTGGTTTTAAGTTGTCATTAGTGGTTTGTAATTAAGGTGTCAATTTTAGTAATTCACTCGGCAGTGTTTAATTGTCTCGAATCCCAAGGTCGTAACTTCACATTATACGTTGTACCACACCTAGCATAGAGTAATCTTTCCATAAGATTGCCTCGAGCACATCTTTAGACAGCTAAACTGGGACCACTTAGGTCTGAACATTAATGGAGCTCGCCTAAACCATCTAAGATTTGCCGACGATCTGGTGCTTCTTGAAGAGAATCCAGCAGCAATAGAACAAATGATGCAGAGCCTAGCAAATATAAGTAGAAGTTGGCTGAAATCAATGCCAATAAAACAAAATTAATGTCAAACTCAAGGAAATAGACGTTATGATAGATGGCAACAAGATTGAATATGTCAAAGAATATATTTACTTAGGACAGATAATATCCCCTTCAGATGAAATGACAAAGGAAATAAACAGGCGAATAGCCCAAGGATGGAGAAAATATTGGTCACTGAAGGAAATAATGAAAAGTAAGGATCTAGGCAATCACATAAAAAAGAAAGCATCTGAGACCTGTATTCTACCAGTTCTTACTTATGGCTGTGAAACTTGGTCAGCAACACTTAACCATAGAGAAAGGCTAACAAAATGCCAACGTGCCATGGAAAGAAGCATGCTAGGGTTAAAAATCAAAGATAGAGTAAGGAACGTAGACATTAGAACAAGAACAAAACTCACAGACATTCTTACCCGGATAGACGCCCAAAATGGAGATGGCTGACACTTGCTACGCCACCCCATTAACAAATGGAGCAAGCAAGTCACTCTGGCAACCAAGAGACGGCAAAAGAGGCAGGGGTCGTCAAGTCAGGAGATGGAAGACGACTTGAAACAGACAGGACCATTCTGGTTGAGAGTAGCAAGGGACAGGAACCATTGGAAGGAATTGAGGAGGCCTATGCTAAAAGGCACACCGAACTTAGGGACCTCTTGTAACCCTATGTTTAGGAATAAAAGCTATTATTATTATTATTATTATTATTATTATAAGATTGCCTCATTGGTCTAGTGCTCAAATACGATTTCTGATCAAGAAGTCCCTGGCTCGAATCCCGGACTCGACCAAAATAGATTTTTGGGTATTTCCGTCAAAAAGTTCTCAGAATACGTTTAAATTTTAAAAACTAACGATATCTTTTTTAGTTTACCTCTGTGCCTTGGATAAAACATAAAGCAGCTAATCCTGCACCTGATCTTTTTCCGATTGTGTCGTATTACTGCCCCATCACGTTATGAGAGTGAGGGAATATAGAGTGCCCCTGTGCTTACACTTTAATCCTGTCCTAAGCAGCTAGTCTCCATTAAGACTGGACGCTATGACTGAAATTCGGTCCAGAGGACATTATTATTATTGTTTCATTTTGAAATGTTCAAATCTTCGTAGATAATCAATACATGTGAGATTGAGAACGAGAACGAAACGCAGATCGCTGTTTATATATTTCCACTTTGGTACTCTGTGGAGCGTGGTCTTTCCCTGGTCGAGGAGACCCATTCGAGCTACAACCACATGGGTATGGAAATAAATCTTCTGTAAGAAGTATTTATAATTAAAAATATGTTTTGAATGAAAAAGTCCCGATCCACATTGAATGTTCTTTAAATAAAATGCATTGTCATCGAAGCTGAACGGATCGCACGGTCCGAATGTTTTGAGAACGTAAGAATAAATTTAATGAAGCCTATACAAACGGGAAAATGTCTGGAAAATAATTTATCGTTTCAGGTTTCACACTTTTACAGCGGATGCTTTTGTATTGATGTTTTTCATTCTTCTTCTTAACCAGCCTGTCAGAGTTTCGACGTAAGTCTCTCTTTTTGTGAAGATAAGTAAGTATTAAGAATATTTCAGTTCCGAAAAATAATAAGCTTCCACTGAGGCGGTGTAGATTAAGGGACCAAGATGTTCTTCATGTTATATGACCAGCCAATTGCCACTTACTGATCCTACTTATTTTATTATTCTTGTTCTACTGCGGATGTCCTCATTCAAATGTTTATCATGCAGATAAAATCCGCATAGTCCTCATCGTAGCTGCTCGCTGAGCGACTTTAAGCCTCCTCATACGGTCAGCATTGAAGGACCACGACTCAGATCCATAAGATATTATTTAAGATTATATTATAATGAAGAAAACAAGTTTGACGAAAAAACTGAAGTGTAAAACCGTGAACCTAGTAATTTTGCAGTGTATAACAAAATATTAAATGTTTATCGTTTGGAAATTTTAAAATGGAAAACCTTTAGGAAACCCCGTTCAGGCATCCGCAATTTGTTAAGTAAAATGATATTATTACAAAGCGTTTCGCTGACCCGTATTGTTAAACTTCGTGTTCAAGAAAAGTTATACAGCTCAATCTATTTTGAGTAATAAAATGTTATTATACCCGAAGTGTACTGTTTATTTAAATAACTTAATTTTATTGCACGCGTAATAACGCATTTGGCTTTACTCTAGTCACGTCAAGGTCATGCAATTTTGTGTTCTTAAAGTGCCTCTGTCATAACCATATTGCACTTATACGATAATACGAGTAGCCGTATGTCAAGAAAACACTCCAATTAATCCATATATTTTCAAAAAAATCATTATATATTGCTACTTTGAAAAAAAAAATAACGATTTGAAAAAAAAATTACGTGAACGTACGGATGTTGATTTTGTATGTGGTCACGATAACTGCTGAAAAAAATCACGAATCAAGCCAGCATAAAACAAAAAAGAAGAAAAGCTGTTGTTGCATTAAATAAAACCAAAACAGCATTTGCTAGTAAACAATACTCAAGTCGCTCCGGTTTACTATATAATAAATTGCACAGATAACTAGAGATCTACAGCAAAACATATAAGGAATATAAGAAATTATTTACAATTTTTTTTGCTTACTAGGTGACCTCGACCACCGATCATATAATGTAAATTTAATATTTGACGAAATAAATAATTTATTATGATTATTATTAGTCATGAAAAAACAATTAAATATTTGATTTTAACTGATTGAAGTATTTCATTGTATAGTAGGAAATAATGATTTAAAATTTTAGGCAATGTTACCTGAAGTCACCTTTTCTTAAATCAGTTTTAAAAAAAATTTGATGTTTTTTCTACTCAAAAAATTGCACTAAAGTTTTAGTCTTAACGGAACTGCCATTAGAAACACAATGTGTTGCAAAATAATCTGAAGCTACATCTTTTACTGATAACTTTTTCATATTTATTCAAAATTAAATTCTAAATTATAGGAATATAGGTCATATTATTATACTACAACTTGCTTTTTAGTATCTATTTCTACCATCACTTTTGTTAATAAATACATATTCTTATTATAAAACTTTGATGTTTCAACACCATTTTATACAATTAGTGAATTTGAGGTCGTACATATTTAATTTTTATAAAAAAGTAAGGTTTAGTGGATGTAAAGAACTTAAAAAGTGTCTCAGACTATTTTATACAGAAGAATAAAGTAAAATATACGTATATATACTGTAATAGATGTGAAACAAATTAACAGCAAATGCGTGCTGTTAATTTGTTTAGGAATATATTATTCCATAAACTCTAAAACACAATTCACAATGGAGTTAGAGGCAAACAATTCTTTAGCTTTCCTAGATGTTTTAGTCATCTGAAATCCTGATGACACTATTGGTCACACTGTGTATAGGAAAAATACCTAGACTAACCGATATTTAGATGGTGAATCTCACCATCATCCATCACAGATAGCTACCGTGGGAAAATCTTTGTTTCAGAGAGCACGAGTAAACAGTGATTTTTGAGGGATTTTGTGAATTACCGTGTAGTGGCGTTATAAGAATATGCACTACCCCATATCTTCCCGTGGGTATCGTAAGAGGCGACAGAGGGAAACAAACTACTAGACATCTAGACAATACAAACAGATAACTTACAAACTAGAAAATAAAAAACTGTGATTGCCAAAACGCCTGCCAAGCGTAGCAACTGTGTCAAATATCCCCCCTATGCGGCAATCTATGGAGGAGGCCTATGTTGTGATAGACTCTTAATAGGCTGTAACGGTTATCGGCAGCTTAGGGGGGGTTGAAGTGGAAGAAGACGAAGACTTTTTCCTATATTACTTTTATTTTCTAACTTACAAGTTAACTTAACTACTGTGTCGATGTGAGTACACAGCAACAATGGACTACAAACTAACTTATAAATTAACTTAATAACTACTGCTCTGTCTTAACAATTAGACCCTGAGTTTTATACTATATTGATTATTCTTAAGTCACATAAAAGACGTGCTTTTATTTGCTTAGCGGGCGGAGCTGTAAGGTAGGTGACTTCCTGATGGCACTATGTTGAATATTCTTAAATCACGTACATGTCGTGCTGTTATTTGCTTTAACAGGCGGTGCTGTATTGTAAATGACTTCCTAATGCTAAGGTAGGCATAATATGTATCTCACATGATCATTTTATTTACATAACATTAAAAGATATAAAATATTTATTACCATAGTTAAAAAAACTTAAATTAAAAATTTAAATTATTATACAGTCCTACTCACCGCGGTGTAGTGCCAAGAACGCTGGCTGCGTTTCATTGCTGAATGCCTAATATACTTAGAAAGTTAAAGTTAGTAAATAGAAAGTTAAAGTTTTATTTAAATTATGGAAAGAAATGTTTAACTAAAAAATTCCTAAAATCTCCCATAGATTATCTCATAATATGTGGAATTTGCCATACTTGCCAAGTTTAGGCGGACCGCAGTCTTTTTATTATTTTAAATTGGTATCAGGAAGATGCTGCTTCCCATCTCCTGATTCATTTCCTCTGCCGCCTACGGGACTATGAAGAATCGACCTTCTGGGAAGTCTGCAGTCTGTGAACACGTACAGGATCGCCCCGTCACTACATCAGATTTTATAGACCACAAATCCTCGCTGAAGAACACAAATTCCTTCCAAGGATGATTCACGAGGCTATTGAAATCAAAAACATCCTAATTTCAATAGAGAAGATGGCTGGGTGCTACCATCCGCTTGGGATCCCATAATTAATAAAATTAAATCCCAACCCAAGCATACAACTGCAAGACTTCAAGATAATGTAAGTTCATATTACGTAGATCGGAACAAAAATTTATAATTTTGTAATCTGAGGTAGCCGTGTTTAACTATGACATTGGGACGTCATACATTTCAGTCCCCGTGACCATGGGTGCTGTAAAGTACTCGAAACGTCAGGAGTATAAAATAAGTTAAGATACGCGATAAAATCCGTAAAACTAGTTTTATTTAAATGTGTAGTGTTCGCAATATAAGAAAATATAAGAAATCATTATGAAAACAAGATATGTAATACTTTGTCTGTATATGTGTGTGTGTGTTTGTTTGTGTGTGTGTTTGTTTGTGTGTGTGTGTGTGTGTGTGTGTGTGTGTGTGTGTGTGTGTGTGTGTGTGTGTGTGTGTGTGTGTGTGTGTGTGTGTGTGTGTGTGTGTGCGTGTGTGTGTGTGCGTGTGTGTGTGTGTGTGTGTGTGGGTGTGTGTGTGTGTGCGTGCGTGCGTGCGTGTGTGTGTGTGTGTGTGGGATAGGATGTGGATGTGGGTGTGGGTGTTAATATGGTATATATATGGACAATATATCAACTTATGGGTTTCAGCATAGATTAGATTCTGTTGTGTTATAATCAAGACTTTGTAGCCACTTAATTTTATTTTGTTTACACTCATATTTACTTTTATTTTTACATTAAATAAATTATTTACCTTGTACAAAAGGTCCAAGAAATGGATAAAAACGTTGGCCAAAGTTTTAGGTGCACCGACCAAGTTATGTTTTTTCTGAATCTGCAGTAAATGGAGCATTTTTACAAATTATTTGCCAGTTTACGTCAGTACATTTTTTCACGGTAGGTCATCAAAGTTGGAAGTGCGATTTTTCAAAGGTAAAAAGTAACACCAATCATTTTTTTCTTAAAATTACACAAGATTTTGGGGCAAATTTACTTTCAATGCATGGAACAATTGTTCGAAAAATAAACAAAATATAAAACAAAACTTTCAAGGTATTTCTAAAGACAGTAGAAACACTTACTTAAAGTAGAAATTTTGAGAAAATAAAATAATTGACGATATCTCGAAAACTAAAACTTTCTACTAAGGTAATTTTTATCTGCAAGATCTAAGGCTAACCTATCTTCCATGTCGCTCTGACGTGATATTTTGGGACAGCCAGTATAAGCATCTCCTGTTATAGGGTGGATTACGACTTCCTTCATTGGTTACGCTAGGTAAGCGGATTGATCATAATAATACTAGACATGAGACATTTAAAAAAAAAAGACGTCTCGGAACCTTTGACGCTGCTGCCCGTTGCCGGTCTGGGTATTTTACGTCTTATATAAACGAGATGGTTCAACCTCCATCTATAGGAAGCCATTAGATTTTTGGTTATTCCCATAGTCGCCTCTTACGTCACCCACGGGACGGAATGGGGTGATGGACTGTCTTACGCCGCCATCACTTGATACAAAATAATTAAAATTGTTAATTGCAATTTTAAGTGCTGATTTACCACGTGTATGGTGGTGAAGGAAACATTGTGAGGAAACCTGCACGTCTGAGAAATAAGAAAAAAAATATTTCGAATACATGTGAAGTTCGCCAACACGCATCGAAGACGTTTTCTTGCCCTAAAACGCTTTCAAATATGAGAGGAGGCCAGTGCCAGGCCAGGCAGTTTGACTCTAAGGTGAGATTTCATGGTTTTCTTCTACCTACTTACGTTTTCTACATGGTGTCCTTTATTTTTGGCAATTTAGTTCTTATTAATAGTAAAACGACTTTTATAGCACTTAAATGAGAAATAATAAAATAAATTATCTTAGCTGGCTGCCTCAAGAGAGCAACAGCAAATAATTATTTATATAAAACGACTATGAAATTGCTATAAAGGAGGTAATAGGTCTTTCGGTTTATTAAGCGAGAAAAATATGAGTCACTTAGGTATTAATGTTTGCAAAACTTTTAAAGTCAAGCTAAAATATCAAAACATATATTAAATATATCACAGCCTAAATATTGATTATTTTTATAAAATTTTATCATAAAAAGTTGATCTATTAGGAGAAGAAAACGGTACCAAAATTATTTAAGGTTGTTAACTACTATTTTATTTATAAATGGGACACTTTTCGGTACACTTCTGGTTTTGGTTCGAGTTAAGGTAACAGTTTTAGGATATCGGAAAGATATGAAATAAGATCTAATTATGAGTTTTTAAGATTCCAAGTCAAGGGCGGAAGCCTTCGTGAAACAAAAAGAAAAGATTTAAAAAATATCAAGGTTTCGCTATATATTTAGTGCTTTTGGTGTAAGAAACTAAAATCTAAATTAGATGATGAAACTTGCATGAAATTAATCGAAGCTAGAACTTCTTGCCTGACGGTTCTTATTAAGGTTTCCCTTTTAATTTTAGTTCTAGTGTCAGAATTGCTAAATACGTTAACAGTATTTTTTTAAACTTTCAAACCTTGATAAAGAGATAAGTATTAGATTAGTTTTTACTGTTGGTTATACTGCTTAATGACCAATTTTTTCTCCTAGGAGTCCATCTGGGTAGGTAGCACTCTTTAACCTATTTCTGCCGGCAAATAGCAGAGATTGCACTGCTGTTTTCCAATCTGATGTGTATAATAATGTGTATTTTTACGTGGTAGTGCCATGCTGCAGCTATATTAGCGGTATAGTTGTAGCACGAATGGGTCGACTCGACCGGGGAAGGACCACACTCTCAAAGAATAACAGCGTAAAATAGCAGTTTATATGATGCTTTGTTTCGTATGGTGAGTGTAGAGAACCGGAGACCCTTTTTACTGGAAACGAGGCATTCCATCTCAGTCCTCAGGGGTGGCAACGCATCTGCATTTTGATTCTTAATCGAGGATAGATGTAGATGTCTATGGGCCACAGCAACCACCTACCATCAGGTGGACTGTGTGCTCGTTTGTCACCCTTATCCTATTAAAAAAGTGAGTGAATGAATGGTGGTGACAAGACATGAGACACACAAAGTCATGTGTCTCCCATGTCTCACCTATGCCGTTAATTGTTGGAAGGACTACTTATACTGGTTCTAAGTTTACCTAGGACACATTTTCCGACTAGGTAAATCTAACTTCGACCGACGGGTTAATCGACGTATTCATCTCGGCTGGACAACGTTTGGTAGATTACGACACATCATTTTCTCGTCACAATGGACCAGCCATACAGCTCGAAGTTGACGTCTGTTTGTTCTTGTGGTAAAATTTTAAGACGAGCATTTATTTCTTAAGCTTCCACAACTTTTTAGCTAATACTAAAGAGGTTTTTTATTAGACTTATTTATGTTTATGCTTCATTAGAATTTTATTGTTGTCAACTTTTAGATAAAATGTCTGTAAGCAAACTTATTTCAGTGAAAAAAGTGTTCCACAGACGTTCATTACTTTTAAACGTATAAAATCAAATGTGTTTTGAATCTTACTTTCTTAAAGCGGTCGTTTTGTTTATTTATTTTAAGATTTCACTTTAATATAAAATTTCACTTTAAGCTCCATCCTTTGCACACTTTAAATTGATTTTACGTTTATTATAATTTGTCTAGACGCTTTAATATATATAAATGATATTTCCATGATACTGCAAAATGAATAATATTTTGTTTTTGAAAGCTTTTATTCTATTGTACTATACATGATTTTGAAAACCTTTTTATTAAATTTCAATTTAGTTACAATTTATTTATTATTTTTTAGCACCGATAAATCCTGCCTTATATGTGATTGATCACGAATGGCTAATTAAAAATAATATAAAATAATTTTATGTCCATTGCTCACACTTCATTCACAAAAAAATTATATTATCAGCAGCGGCATCTTAGGTGTAACGTACACTACAAAATACTACGATGAAACGCCTGTCAGCCTGTAATTAAACTGTCTCTCTAAACACTTCAGACCAAAGTAAAGCATTGCAACCCTCCACTAAATGGAGTGACGATCTGATGAAACACGCAGGCAGTCAATGGGTGTAGGTAGCCATTGGTACTGAGCCCAGTACCGTACTTTGTGGCAATCTATGAGGAATACCCATGTTCAGAAGTGGAATTGTGATAGGCTGTAATAGTAGTAATAGTAGTAATAGTGGTGAACAAATAACTAACTACTTTACAGAATCAATTGCTCTATCACGTAATTTACAAATGTTGTTGAACGTTGAAACAAATTACATTACTCTATAAATACAAAGTTGTCTGTTATCTGTTATGCAGATAATTATTATCTCTTTGTTATCGATTCAAACGCTCACACCGCATCGGTGTTGGCCTATTTAACCTTTTACGTTAGTTAATGCTGATAGCAAACTTTAAACACCAGTGAAATGCGAGTCGAGCTTAACTATATTACGATTCCGTATATAATAATATGACTAATAGACTCTTTTCTAAAAAATGATCGTTTCGTTTAGTTACAGCTTACACTTAATTTATGAATCTTTGTTCTTCGTATTACCGTGTAGTGGTGGAGTAAGAATATCCCTTACCCCTATCATCGCGTGGGTGTCGTAAGAGGCGACAGAGGGAAATAAACCAGGAGATGGGCAGCAGCATCTTCCTAATAACGACTAAAAATAAAAAACTGCGGTTGCCAAGTCGCTTGCCAAGTGTGGCAACTATGGCAAATATCCTCCTATGAGGCAATCTATGGAGGAGACCTAGGTTCGGCAATGCAATAGACTGTAACAGTATATAATATTATGACCAATAGACTTTTTTCTAAAAATTATCGTTTTCTTTAAATCACAGCTTACACTTCTTTATCAATCTTTTTAGTCCGTATTTGTTACTTAATTCAGTATATTATTGTGCATAACATACAAAATTTTCAAATTCCTAACTATAGTAGTTAAGTTTTTGAGTTAGACCACATATAAAGAACGGTCTAAAGCTGTAAACTTACACACTCCATTTCTTTACTTTTGAAGTTAAAATAAACATTTTATTGCGTTCATGTGGTTACATAAATAGTTCTTATCTTGGATAAAATAGAGCCAAACATGAGCCCTGATAGGGAAAGCAGTATTAAATATCAATTTAATTTAATTAATTTAGAGATGAATTGCATATTTTATTACTTTTAAATTTAATAAACATTTGCAATTAAATCTAAAAGTATTTGCAAAATTTTTAATACGTGATAATAAAACGTATATATATATATATATAGGCGCGTCTATAAAATACTGGCCAGATCCAGAAAAGGTTTTACTCTAGGAAACGTCTGTGGTAACGTGGCAACCGTTGTTGTTATATAGGATTTTGGAAATTAACGTCATCGGAAAAGCGTACCATATATTTGCGACGAATTGCTAACGATCTGTTCATTATATTTTCTTGTACTTTATGTTGTAACGCATGCATATTTGCGCCATCCATCAAGTGCATCTGAGATGATCCTTTTCGCCTATATCAGAAGTGGGATAAAGTTCCTCTTCACCCACATATAATCAGCCGATCGTTCTTCAATGGAAATATGCTGTCGGCGTGGGACGCCGTGGGCAGATTATTTAACGCTGCTGCGGACCGATATTTGATGCGTGAGGGAAGTAAATTTGTCTTAAATATTGCTTTGAAAAAAATATGTTGTAGTAACAAGTGATTAACTTTTTAATTGATTGAGAGAAATGCCTGAAAGCCTAGCTTATTTCATTTGACTAACCTGAGTCTATTTGGGTGTTTAATGACCCTGTTAAATTGTAGAGTTGCTTACTTCATTTTATTTTGTGTCATGACTATGTCAATAGCTATACCGTAGCCGTAGCTCAAAGAGTGGGTGCGGTGCGCGTGTGGTTTTGGTAGAGGTCTAGTTTAGTCGTCGTTGAGATGTAACGGGGCTGACTGCACATAGAGATGAGTGCCCGTAAAAATAAAATGAAGTGTAGGTAGTATACATTTGTTGCATAACTAACGATTAAAAAGGTTATGGCTCTTGGACATTTTATTTTATGATGTAAAGTTTCCTTTGAATTGATCTAGTTGAAGTAGAATTATGTATTGAAGAAGTTGCCGGAGGTATTTTTTAGCGTTCATATTCTTAGTCACCTGTTATTACTATTTAGTCGCATTGCACGAATTGGTGCGTAGTTGTAACTACGATTTACTTGTGAGCCATTCAGGAGCGATGAACATCTGATGGTTTGGTGGAAGGCCTTTGTCTAGGAGAGACTTCTGTTGGTCGACTTGGAACGACCTGATAGGCGTTGTCTCTACAGTAGATCGTATCAAAAGAAGTGATGAATATTTAATATTTAGTAACAGTTTGTTGCTAGTCATTGCGTCATTGTGAACACTGTGTGTAATCAAATAGATAACTTAAATGATTTCTCTGTGTCTTGACACACTATACATCATGATTTTTTCGGGAAAACTTGGCGGGAAGAGTGACCAAAAGTGTTATTACTCCGTAATTATTATTATACAAAGTATGTTTTGTTAAGTACCCTTAACCGAAGAGCATGTATGCGTAGGTACATATGTGGACGTAAAGGAGGCGTTTTATCACGAGTATTGGTAATGCCGCATATGTCAATGGAGAGTAAAAAATCCTACGCAACTTTTGCAATCCAGACCATCGAACCTCGGATATAGAGGGATGGTATAATGTATTTAAAATTATTGCACAAAATAAACGCTTAGATAGAAAATGATTTGATTTGTTAATAGCATTTACAATCAAAGAGCTTAAGTTTACTAAAATGGCATATCCTGAATCTGGTCTTCACTTATGATCCCTCATCGAGTAAATTCCCAAAACAATCGTGCCTGATGAAGTTATTACTGGATTTGTTATCTCAGTTTTATATTCATTGCGAAATATGATTTACATGGGGTACATTTTAAAGTTCGAAATACTTAGCGATGTACCGGGGCAATGTTTAACTTTAGAATGCTATGAATTGAGAGAATTAGTGGCCTTTATATGTTCTGTGTTGATGAGTGTAGCAGTTTTGCTATGAATATTGTGTGGTCGACAGAATTGGTGTTTGCTGTAGAGGGTTGGATTTGGGTGAAGCTGGTCGAAGGCTCAATGTCGTACCGGGCCATGCCGCGCGCGGCGGGTTGAAAGGACACATTCGTCCGGTCCAGGCTTATGAATTGTGGAGTCACACTGGTCGAAGGGACGCACCCGTCCGGTCCAGTCAGGTTGGTTGAACAGAGTACAGCAGTATCGTCCAGGCCAGACCCGAGCGGTTGGTCGTAGGGACATACTAGTTTACAGCTGTATGTGGTGGCTTAAGAGAAAGGTGCCGTTCGGTCCACGCGTGGTCGAAGGGACGCACGCTTTCGATTATTGTATGATCGAGGATGTTAGTATTTTTATAAGAGGTTATGTGTTGTTAAAGTGTATATTTTCTATCGATGCTAATAGTGCCGTGCAAGCTGTATAAAGAGCTGTATGCCTGTGTGTGCTTAGTGGAAAGAGCCAGTTGTGCGGTCCATGTTGTCATATGAGATGATGGCTGGTCAAAAGGACGCCTTAGCTAGTGTTAGTTTGCATGTGGTCAAACGTAATCGCCTTGCGTATGTGTGCGTGAATGCCAAAATACAGGGACAGTAAACGTATTCATGTCAGGATAGACGAGCGAAAGTAGTTGTGATTAATAGTGTTTGTTACAGGAATTCATAAAGATACATGCCCGAGGACGGTCGTATGTCAGGATTGGCCGTGTAGGCGCGTCTATAAAATACTGGCCAGATCCAGAGAAGGTTTTACTCTAGCGAAGCGTCGTGTCTGTGGTAACGTGGCAACCATTGTTGTTATATAGGATTTTGGAAATTAACGCCATCGGAAAAGCGTACCATATATTTGCGAAATGTTGTAACGCACGCATATTTGCGCCATTCATCATGAGTGCATCTGGGATGATCCTCTTTCGCCCACACACACACACACACACACATATATATATATATATATATATTATATATGTGACAAATCCGTAGAGTTGGCAACGCTGCTTGTAATTTCAGCTTTCATCGTAATGTTTTCATTTTTAATAAACGTTCGAAGATGAAACTTTCTTCTACGCTTCTTACGTTGTGTTAGGATGGCTTGCCTTGTGTACTTTAAAAAAAAGACACTTTTTACTGCTCCTAAACTAATTTAATTTAATAACACATCGGAATTTTATAAGTTAAAAGAAAGTTGTGTACCGAACATAAGTTAGAGTTTGACTGCCTAAATTATATGAAAAATCACTTTTATATACTTTACATAATGCTCACAATAACAATTACTTACTTATACATCTGTTCATTACACCTCTCCTCTGAAGACGGAGGTTCATCTTTAATATAAACGTAGGATATAACAAAGACAAGATTCTAATTTAATATAATAATCAGATTCTGAATCTCAAGTACAGTACAATAATGAAATTAAAATAATTTTAACAGATACAATTACAATAGTTTAAACTTAATGTTAATTGACATCCTTAATCTATTAATAACTAAGAAACATAATAATAAGAAATATAAAAGCTTTAAAAAAGAAATTAATAAATTTTATTGGTTACATAATTAAGTAAAGTAATGGTATTAATCAATTAATAACTAAGGAACACGTTTAAGAATATTAAAATTAGCTTTGAAAATAAAGTCATAGTTTTAATTGTTAATTAACAATATCAATAATTGTTATAAATTGATAACTATAAACATGTTCAGAAATATTAAAATAACTTAGGAAGAAATTCATACATTTTAATCGTTAGTTAGGTATATTAACAATATTAATTAATTGATAACAAAAACATATTGAGAAATATTAAAATTACCTTTAAATAAATTAATAAGTTTTATTCGTTAATAAATTATTGCTTAAACTCCGGTTAGAAGAAACTCATTGAACCTTGACCTTGTTTTTATTAATCTCTATTTCTGGGAGACTTCAGGTATTCCATTGATTCATCTGAAATATCCGTTAGCTCTTTGCCAGAGATTTGTCTGCCAGAAAAAACCAACTGTCAAAGCTGAAGACGGAATGTGGTAGCATCGTTACCGGGACACCTGAGATTTTGAGTGAGATTTTCCGAAATGCTTTAGTACCATAGACCACATACATATCCCTTCAGCAAACTTTACAGAGACCAAAAAGTACAATCTGCCACTTTGCCTTGCGTATGTAGACTAGCTTTGTTCCCGTCAAAATTTGGGCGGCGACAGTCCTTACAGCGGTACCAAGTTGATTGTCGGTATATCGAAGTGCTGAAGTGTTTATACCGTGGAGCAACTATGGCTATCCGAGTACAGAACTAGAGCACGAAAAGGTGAAGTTATATCCCCGAAACCTTTCACCGCTTCATTGGAAGACGTTTTCAAGCTATTGGACTGAAAAGGATACGGTATTAACATAAATGGCGAGTACATCACTCACCTTCGATTGGCCGACGATATATTACTTATGGCGGAATTGCTGGAGGACCTAAGCACTATGCTCAATGACCTCAATAGTGCCTCCCAGCGGATAGGTCTTAAGATGAACATGGACAAATCAAAGATCATAATATGAAACGTCTATGCCACGCCCATGCCGGTAGTTGTTGGGAGCACTAAGCTCAAAGTTGTTGACGACTATGTTTACCTGGGACAAATAGTCCAACTTCAACCGATCAGGATACGGTAAGTTTGTTTGCCACTTTAGTTTATAAAAAAAAGATTACAGCAAATAAACCTGATGACAGGAATTTTTAATGTCTGCCTGTAGTCTGTTTATGGAATAATGAAAAAAAGCCACGTGTCTTCATATGTTTGAACAGGTATTTAAAATGTAATTTTTTTACTTATAACAGCGAAAAACGGAAAGTAAGAAAGCTGATAAACGCAGCTTAGGCCCGAACATTAAAATAGCAGTTAAATCCAATTTTTTTTTAAATTAAACCTTCTTTTTATTTCGTAATATAAATGATGTTTAAGGGCTTAAAATTTTATAAAGTTAAAACGACAGGGACAGTTAAAGCGTAACTTAAGAGTTTATCTACGTTTTAAGTTAAAATTAATTTCGTAATCAATGAAGTGTGGACACATATTTTAAAACATTTCATTAAAAAAAGGAAAGGCTCTTTCACGTTGCTATTACACGATTATCTATAAACACTTACAATTTTAAGTAAATAGTAGTGGGTATAATTCATTAAATATATTGCTGTTAGTATGTATAACTAAGACATTACTATTGGAAATAGATACATAGGATACATGGTAAGTAAATATAATATTATTATAATAGAATTCTAACGAATTTCATAAAATTCAGTTTGAATAAAAGAAATTATAGATTTTTCGAAGGCTAATATTTTATTTTTTATTTTAAGACATTGAAATCCTTTGTCAATTTATGAAACAAATTCTTTACAATACCTGATTGAATAAAACAAAATAATTAACCGTATATCGCTTGAATTGAGCTGTGATTGCATGTAGATCATCCAGACGGATAATTGCTTTGGATGTGGCCACGTTAATTACTTCAAAAGAGTGTCACCACTGAACCGATTACTGCATACTTCAATCACACAATCAGAAAGCAATTTAGGCTAAGTGGTTTCTTGATACTCGTGATTTTGCTTGATTATCCTCTTTTGGTATTGTCAATTATTTTGATAAATTATTTATCCAATATTACTTTAAAACTTGGATAATTTACGTCTTTTATACAAATATCTATAACAAACATTTGTGTCACCTGCATTTAGCTACCTGTTTCGATTTTCGAATAATAAAATATTTAAGCGTTTAAAGAAACTATTTAAATAATTATCACATAATGTGATGGTCAAAACTGTAATTTATATTGCCGTTCTGTATCCATTAACACAAATAAAACATGAATATAACAGAATTATATTATGTTAATGTAATTATCAGAACTTTCCATTTTAATTATTTAAAAATCTTGTACAGAGTTTGCACACCGGAAGGGTATGGCAGTATTTTTGTTAAATTATTAGAACTATAACCCATATCGCAAACGAATAAAATGAATTTGAATTTGAATTCGAGTAACGGACAACCGATGGGGAAGAAAGGTTCTCGAGTCACAGCCTCGTACCGGTAGACAAAGTGTAGGGCGGCCCTCTACTAGATGTCGTGACGACCTGGTTAGACATGCAGGTATTGATGGATGCAAGTGGTTTAGGACCGTGCTTTATGGCCCTTGGGGAGCCTATATTCAGCAGTTGACTTGTGAAGGGCTGTAATGAACGAAAACTCATTTAACCTTGGGACGCGTCAAAGTCAAATTGACTTCCTGATAGTTTTGGTGTCAATTGCCTTCATCATATTAATCGGTTACGTTTAATATATAGTGCACTGCTTATCACACGTCGTCAGAGATGTTCATATTTATTAATATTTATAATTATATTAGGTCCTTACATATGAAATTGGCGTTTTGTACGGGAGGAATATAAAGTCAATTTTTTGTAAAATATATTTAATTAATCAAAGTATGCACCGTTGTTATCTATGCTTTTGCCATCTCATAGGTAGTTCGATCCCTTTACTAAAACCATGTGGGCGAGAATCAATAAACTTTGAAGGCGGTTTGACTGCCGCATCGGAGTTGAATTTTTCCTTGTAAGAAGTTGTCCGAATTCCGGAAAAATGGTAATCTGTTGAGCAATGTCCGGGGACTACGGTGGATGTCACAGACGTTCCAATTGTAGCTCATCGAACAGTGGTTGTTTGTTGTGCAGTGTGTGGTCTTGCGTTGTCGTGAAGCAGCAGTGGCCTAGAGCGATTGACCAATCTCGGTTGTTTAGCAGCTAGTTCTTCCTTCATGGTTTGCAGTTGCTGACAATAGATATCTGCCGTAATCGTTTGGCCAGATTTTGAAAGCTGTAGTGAACGACACCGGCGCTAGTCTACCAAACACTCACAAGCAACTTTTCTGAGTCATTTTCGTTTAGGGCAGGATTTGGCTGGGTTTCCAGGTTCAGCCATTGCGGCGAGCGCTTCCGATTATCGTACACTATCCATTTTCATCACAATTAATTATTCGATTTCAAATCACTTCATTATTGTGTCGGTTGAGCAAAGTAACACAGCAGTCGACGCGTTTGTAAGTTCGATTCACTCAATTCATGAGGTACCCATCGTTCAAGTTTAATCATCATTACGACAAAACGCTAATTTCATATGTAAGGACCTAATATATATATATATAATTTTAAATACCAATATTTATAATGAAATTTTCGTTTTGCTGTACTGACCAATTTGATCTGAAATATCTCCTCTTTGGTTAAGAATTCCAGTTTCAAATTTATAAATTCATTTAGCGGGTACATTTGAGTTTTGAAAACAGTCATTCATTTGTTTTTTCCTATTTTTTTTCTTGGCGTCGCTTATTACCGCACAATGGAAAACATGAAATATCGGTATATTTACGAGTACGAGTTCTATGTGGTACCAGTGCTGCAGAAACAGCTCGAAGGATTAATGATGTGTACGGAGCTGGTGTCGCAAAAGAATGCACGGCGTTTTTGGTTTCAACGTTTTCGTTCTGGATTTGGACCTTCAGAACCAACCTGTGGACGGCGGAGATCAAAGTGAAAATGAAGAATTAAAGGCTATTTTGGAAGGATCCATCACAAAGCACTTCAGAGATAGTTGCAAGCTTCGGGGTAAGTGTGATAAAACTGTATTAATCCACTTGAAACCAATCGGGAAAGTAAAAACTTGAACGATGGGTACCTCATGAATTGAGTGAATCGAACTTGCAAACACGTGTCGACTGCTGTGTTACTTTGCTCAACCGACACAATAATGAAGTGATTTTAAATCGAATAATTAATTGTGATGAAAAATGGATACTGTACAATAATCAGAAGCGCTCGTCGCAATGGCTGAACCCTGAAAACCCAGCCAAATCCTGCCCTAAACGAAAATGACTCAGAAAAAGTTACTAGAGTTTGTAGACTAGCGCCGGTGTCGTTCACTACAGCTTTCTAAAATCTGGCCAAACGATTACGGCAGATATCTATTGTCAGCAACTGCAAACCATGAAGGAAGAACTAGCTGCTAAACAACCGAGATTGGTCAATCTCTAGGCCACTGCTGCTTCACGACAACGCAAGACCACACACTGCACAACAAACAACCACTAAGTTCGATGAGCTAATTGAATATTTGCGACATCCACCGTACTCCCGGACATTGCTCCAACAGATTACCATTTTTCCGGAATTTGGACAACTTTCAATGAAAAAAATTCAACTCGATGCGGCAGTCCAAACTGCCTTCAAAGAGTTTATTGATTCTCGCCACATGGTTTTTAGTAAAGGGATCAATAAACTACCATGAGATGGCAAAAGTGCAGATAACAACGGTATACTTTGATTAATTAAATATATTTTACAAAAAAATTGACTTTATATTCCTCCCGTACAAAACGCCAATTTCATATGTAAGGACCTAATATAATTATAAATATTAATAAATATGAACATCTCTGACGACGTGTGATGAGCACAATAGCACTATATATTAAACGTAACCGATTAATATGATGAAGGCAATTGACACCAAAAACTATCAGGAAGTCAATTGACTTGACTACGCGTCCCAAGGAGTTAAATGAGTTTTTTTCGTGCATTCATTACAGCCCTTCACAAGTCAACTGCTGAATATAGGCCTCCCCAAGGAATGCCAAAGCACGGTCCTAAACCACTTGCATCCATCAACTACCTGCATGCTAACCAGGTCGTCACGACATCTAGTGAGCCGCCCCACACTGTCTACTGGTACGAGGCTGTGACTCGAGAACCTTTCTTCCCCATCGTTGTCCGTTATTTGAATTCAAATTCAAATTCATTTTATTCGTTTGCATATATGGGTTACAAAGGTCTTAATAATTTAACAAAAATACTGCCATATTCTACCTGGTGTAAACTACTTAAATACAAGATTTTTTAAATAATTAAAATGGAAAATCTGATAATTACACTAACATAATATAATCCTATTTGTACATACATGTTTTATTTGTGTTTACTGGATACAAGGGAATTATAAATTACAGTTTTGACCATCACATTATGTGATAATTATTTAAATAGTTTCTTTAAACGCTTAGAATAATTTTATATTCGAAAATCATGAAAACGTTGGTAGCTGCACTTGGCAGGTGACACAACTGGTCAATTATCCAAGTTTTTAAAGTAATATTGGATAAATAATTTATCAAAAATAATTGACAATACCAAAAGAGGATAATGTCAAAGCAAAATCACGAGTATCAAGAAACCACTAGCCTAAATTGCTTTCTGATTGTGTGATTGAAATGTGCTTGGTAATCGATTCGAGTGGTGACACTCTTTTTGAAGTAATTAACGTGGCCACATCCAAAGCAATAATCCGTCTGCATGATCTACATGCAATCACAGCTCAATTCAAGCGATATACGGTTAATTATTGTTTTTATTCTTTATCAGAGTATCGTAAAGAATTTGTTTCGATTGACAAAGGATTTCAATGTCTTAAAATAAAAATAAAATATTAGCCTCGAAAATCTATATTCTTTTATTCAAACTGAATTTTATGAAATCCGTTAGAATTCTATTATAATAATATATATTTACTTCTCATGTATCCTATGTATCTATATCCAATAGTAATGTCTTAGTTATACATACTAACAGCGATATATTTAATGAATTATACCCACTACTATTTACTTAAAATTTTATGTTATTAATCCAGTTATTAATCCACTTGAAGCCAATCGGAAAGTAAAAACTTGACCGATGGGTACCTTATGAATTGAGTGAATCGAACTTGCAAACACGCGTCGACTGCTTGTGACTTTGCTCAACCGACACAATAATGAAGTGATTTTAAATCGAATCATTACTTGTGATGAAAAGTGGATACTGTACGATAATCGGAAGCGCTCGTCGCAATGGCTGAACCCTGGAGACCAAGCAAATCCTGCCCTAAACGAAAATTGAGTCAGAAAAATTACTTGTGAGTGTTTGTGGACTAGCGCCGGTGTCGTTCACTACAGCTTTCTAAAATCGCCGAACGATTACGGCAAATATCTATTGTCAGCAACTGCAAACCATGAAGGAAAAACTAGCTGCTAAATAACCGAGATTGGTCAATCGTCTCAGGCCACTGCTGCTTCACGACAACGCAATACCACACACTGCACAACAAACAACCACTAAGTTAGATGAGCTACAATTGAATGTCTGCGACATCCACCGTCCTCCCGATGCGGTGGATGTTTAAAGAGGCAGTTTAGAGAGTTGACCAACAACAGATTACCATTTTTCCGGAATTTAGACAACTTCTTACAAGGAAAAAATCAACCCGATGCGGCAGTCCAAACCGCCTTCAAAGAGTTTATTGATTCTCGCCCCATGGTTTTTCTAGTAAAGGGATCAATAAACTACCTATGAGATGGCAAAAGTGCATAGATAACAACGGTGCATACTTTGACTTATTAAAAAGATTTTACAAAAAATTTACTTTATATTCCTCCTGTACAAAACGCCAATTTATATGTAAGGACCTAATATAATTATTCAATATTAGTATCGTGATGCAATTTGTATTGGGTCATTTTTGTATTTTTTTATAGGAGAGGGGCAAACGAGCATGCGGCTCACCTGATGGTAAGTGATCCGCCGCCCATGAACAACTGCAACACCAGCGGAATTGCAGATGCGTTGCCGGCCTTTTAAAAAGGAGTAAGCTCTTTTCTTCAAGGTCCCTAAGTCGTATCGGTCCAGAAAAATCGCTGGTGGTAATCGATTCCACAAGGAAGTTGTGCGAGGAAGAAAACTTTCTAAATCGCACAGTGGTGGACCGCCAATCATCCAGATGGTATGGAAGGTATCGCGAGTTTGTCGCGATGCGATGGTGAAATTTAGCGGCTGGAATTAGTCCGAACAATTCCTCAGAGCACTCCCCGTGGTAGATGTGATAAAATACGCAAAGAGATGCAACATCTCTACACAGTTCCAGTGAGTCAAGACGATTGGAAAGAACTCTGTCGTCGACAATTCGAACCGCTCTGCGTTGAATGCGGTCAAGTGGAAGGAGTTGGCACTGGGGAGCCTCAGATATGGGAACAGTATTCCATGTGAGGCCGAACCTGTGCCTTGTAGTTGCAGGCGTGCCGGCATGAAAACTGTCCCGCTCTGCTGATCACGCAAGCTTTTTAGAGGCCAATTGGCCTCTCTTCCGAGTGACCACGAAACTGCACGTCACTCGATATGTCGACGCCGAGAATTCCGATACTGGCTGAGGCAACAAAGGGAGTGCCTTGAAACTGAGGAGATACGACAAAGGGGTTCCTTTTAGCGTTAAACACGCAAACTTGGGTCTTCTGAGGATTGAACTGGGCTAGATTTAGTCGCCCCCGATCCGAGACTTTGTTCAGCAAAGATTCGACTTCAGACACAAGTTTGTTCCGGTACTCGGCGACGTTTTCCCGAGAAATATTGGCACGGCCGGTATATAGAGCATCACCAGTGCTGTCATCCGCATAATAATAAATGTTCATCATAGCTAGGAATGCTTCCATTATTTTGCGTTCACCGCCTGTAGCTGGATTGTCTAGCTGCAGCATGAATGGATCGGCTAAATGAACGATGCTTCAAAAGAATACTGGCATCTAATAACAGCGTAGTAACTACGATTAGGTTAGGTTAGAGAAACGAAGACCCTAGTAAGGAAGCGTACCATCTTTGTCTTTAGGGGTGACAACTTAAATGTACGGTCTAACAGCCGTACATTTCTGTCACAAGTTTGCGTCGAACTTAACTTGAACCTACCAAATTAATATACGAGCAAATACCATCAAGGAAAGAAATATATTAAGGAAGTTTTTGCACTATTTAAACTTTAATCCATTTTATTATTACTACTTTTACATGGTCATTTCTTTGCATCCAATAACTTTACTGTAAATATACATATAACAAATACTTGAGTGTCATAACCAAAAATGTATAGTAAACACATTATGATTCTTAATCGAGGATACATACACGCGTCAATAAGTCATTGCAACCACTTACCATCAAGTCGATTGTCTGCTCATTTGTCTCTTTTACTTGATTACCATAGTTACTTAGAATTTAATATAGCAATAAAAATGAAAAACAATTACCTGTTATATTGGTTAGCTGTCTTCGATATTAGAATTACCTTTTGAGCGCTATGAACTACGTTTGCCCATGAATTAACAACGTAATATGCTTTATCAGGCATTGTAGCAGTGTTACCAACTCAAATTTTTCCATATCCGTAAGAAATTAATAAATTTTAATGGTTACATAATAAAGTAAAATAATGGTATTAATCAATTAATTACTAAGAAACATGTTTAAAGTTAAAAGTTAAAGTTACAGCCTGTATACGTCCCACTGATGGGCACAGGCCTCCTCTCATTTCTAAGAGGGTTTTTTAAGGCAAGGAAATGTCCGCCGCGCTGCCCCAATGCGTGTTATGAACTTCACATGTCTTCGAAATATTTTTTTCTTATTTCAGACATGCATACTCATGGTGTTTTCCTTCGCCGAGCACGTGGTAAATCAGCACTTAAAATTGCAATTAACAATTTCATTGATGCCGGCGAGGATCGAACCCGGGTTGCTCGCGTACTGTGAAACTTACAGCGAGCGCTAACCATCTGAGCTATCACAGCAAGGAACATGTTTAAGAATATTAAAATAATCTTTGAAAATTAAGGCATAATTTTATTTGTTAATTAACAGTATTATTAATTATTATTAATTGATAACTAAAAACATGTTCAGAAATATTAAAATAACTTAGGAAGAAATTCATTCATTTTAATCGTTGGTTAGGTATATTAATAATATTAATTAATTGATAACAAAAACATATTAAGAAATATTAAACTTACCTTAAAAGAAATTAATAAGTTTTTTTTTCGTTAATAATTTCTTAAATTCCGGTTATAAGAAAGAACCTTGAACCTTGTCCTTGTTTTTATTAATCTCTATTTCTGGGAGACTCTTAATCGATTTCTTGTCGTATTCCATTTATTCATCTGAAATATCTGTTGGTTCTTGCCAGAGATCTGTCAGAAAAAACCAACTGTCAAAGCTGAAGACTGTGGTAGCATCATTTGGACACCTGAGATTTTGAGTGAGATTGAGATGATCTACGGGCAGTTGTTCATGTTATCGTTGAACCACACGCGTGAGTTACGATCCTAGGGAAAGTCCGATGATAATCCGGACATCAGTTTGAGAGATTAGAATGGCTCCACCACTTTAAAAACGTCAAAGCCCGGATGAGGACGAAATTACAGTAGAGTTTCTGAAAGCCGGTGGAAAACCAGTACTGGACATCCTACAGAAGCTCTTCTATTCCGTCCTCCATGTTGGCGTTACACCGGAAGCCGCGTCTACGTGCTGTTTTCGAGTGTCATTACAAATCGATTCGCACGCGGACTCGACGATTTCCAGCCTTCCGAACAAGCAGGTTTCGAAAAGGCTTACATGACCACATACATACCCTTCGGCAAATTGTACAGAAGACCGAAAAGTACAATCTGCCACTTTGCCTTGCGTATGTTGACTATGAGAAAGCTTTGATCCCGTCGAAATTTGGACGGTGCTACAGTCCTTTCAGCGGTACCAAGTATGACTGTCGGTATATCGAAGCGCGAACACTTCAGCCACAGTATAAACAGGGGGTTACGATGGCTATCCGAGTATAGACCAGAGTACGAAACCCATCCAACTGCAGAGAGGTGTAAGAGGGTGGCATTATATCTCGAAACTTTTCACCGCTTCATCGGAAGACGTTTTCAAGCTACTGGACTGAAAGGATACGGTACACATCAATGGCGAGTACATCACTCGCCTTCGATTTGCCAACGATATAGTCCTTATGGCAGAATCGCTGGAGGACCCAAGCACTATGATCAATGACCTCAATAGTGCCTCCTAACGGATAGGTCTTAAGATGAACATGGACAAATCAAAGACCATAATATGTAACGTCCATGCCACGCCTATGCCGGTAGTTGTTGGAGCACTAGCTCAAGTTGTTGACGACTATGTTTACCTGTGACAAATAGTCCAACTAGGTAAGTCCAACTCGACCGTGAGATAATGTTAGCTAATTAATTTTAACATCTTTAATATTATGGATTTCGCGAAGTTTCTGTTATGTCGGATTCTATTATTTAGTTAGGAAAAGTTTTAAATATAATAATTTTGATCGAGTTTTGTCCAACAGCCATAATCAAATTCGCAGATTGAATTACGCTTCCTACAACGCAATAATGAGTTATATTTCTAAAGGAAGAACGTTGAATGATTCTTAATGTAATCTTCTGAAAGCTTGAAGGAGGAAAGCTGAAGTTAAACCCCACTTACCGTATTAATAGTGGAAAGTTAATACGATAATTCCTTAAAGTAGAAAGACCAACATAGTTCCGGGTTTTATTCTAATCTAAAAAACAGTAGCAAAAGTAGTAGTGTGTTATAAGAGAATCCACTAACACATATCGTCTCGTGGTTTTCCTATCAGTAGTGTCTTCCTCATAACAACTTTTAATAAAATATAAATCCTGCGGTTGGCAACCCGCCTGAAAAGCGGTAACTGTATCATCATCCTTTAGAGGCAATCTGTAAGGTGTTTCCTATGTTCAGCAGTGAACATTTGATAGGCTGTAATAAAATAATGAATGAATGAATAATCCTTTGTAACCATTTTAATTAGGGCTTTGTATAAACCAAAACCAATATTCATCCATAGTGATGTTTTCACTATATGTTGGTAGCATGGGTGAATCCATATCCGATAGCCAACTATCTTATCAAGCTTCATGTCGTCTAGGTAATTATTTTCTACCTAGGAGTCCGTTTGGGTTTGTAATATCGCCACCAGTCAGAAGACTATTTCGCTCAAATTGGCAGTGCTTACTGCTGTGATCTGGTTTGAAGGATGTAGGGAGCCAGTAAAATTACAGCAATGTCACCTCTGAGATCATCATGTAACATGAAGTGCTGAGTCTGTGGCCTTCATTTTATTTTGCCTGCACCTGTCCATGGATCAGTTGCCATCTACCGTCAGGACGGTTATTTGTTTGTTATTTGCTTTATAAAAAAAGATTACAGCAATAAAACTGATGAAAAGAATTTCTATTGTCTGCCTGTAGTCTGTTTATGGGATGACGAAAAAGGCCATGTGTCTTCATATGGTTGAGCAGGTCTTAAATTGTTATTTTTTTAACTTATAACAGCGAATAACAGAAAGTAAGAAATTGATAAACGCGGCTCAGGCCCGAACATTAAAATAGCAGTGAAATCTATAATTTTAATTTAAACCCTTTTTTTTCGTAATATAAATGATGTTTAAGGGTTTAAATGGTATAAAGTTAAAACGGTCATCTAGGGACAGTTAAACTGTAGCTTAAGAGTTTATCTATATTTTAAGTTAAATGGGAACTCTATACCGGTACCAGACGTATTCATTTCGTAATCAATGAAGTGTGGACACATATTTTAAAATATTTCTTATTAAAAAAAGGAAAGGTTCTTTCACGTTCCACTACACGATTATCTATAAACACCCACAATTTTAAGAAAATTGAATGGATATAATTCACAAAATATATGGCTGTTAGTACGTATTACTAAGACATTACTATTGGAAATAGATACATAGGATACATGATAAGTAAATATTATTATTATAGAATTCTAACGGATTTCACAAAATTCAGTTTGAATAAAAGAAATTATAGATTTTTCGAAGGCTAATATTTTATTTTTATTTTAAGACATTGAAATCCTTTGTCAAATATCTGTATTCCGATGAACCAAATTTTTTACGATATTCTGCTAAAGAACAAAACAAATACATTAACAGTATATCGCTTGAATTGAGCTGTGATTGCATGTAGATCGCAGACGGATTATTGCTTTGATGTGGCACGTTAATTACTTCAAAAGAGTGTCGCCACTGAATCGATTACTACATATTTCAATCACACAATCAGAAAGCAATTTAGGCTAAATGGTTTCTTGATACTCGTGATTTTGTTTTGACACTATCCTCTTTGGTATTGTCAATTATTTTGATAAATTATTTATCCAATATTACTTTAAAAACTTGATAATTGACCAGTTGTGTCACCTGCCAAGTGCAGCTACCAACGTTTTCATGATTTTCGAATATAAAATTATTCTAAGCGTTTAAAGAAACTATTTAAATAATTATCACATAATGTGATGGTCAAAACTGTAATTTATAATTGCCGTTCTGTATCCATTAAACACAAATAAAACATGAATATACAAATAGAATTATATTATGGTAATGTAATTATCAGAACTTTCCATTTTAATTATTTAAAAAATCTTGTATTTAAGTTTGCACAACGGAAGGTAGAATATGGCAGTATTTTGTTAAATTATTAAGAACTATTGTAACCCATTTATCGCAAACGAATAAAATGAATTTGAGTTTGAATTTGAATTGAATAACCGACAAACTGATGGGAAGAAAGGTTCTCGAGTGGCAGCCTCGTACTTGTAGACAAAGTGTATGGCGGACCTCCATTAGATGTCATAACGACCTGCGTCATATTTACCGTTAACCTTAATAATTTTAAAATGTCCCTTCCAAATTTGAGACAGGGTCTTGCGCAACATATAGTGTTGTTTCATATAAACTAGATCACCTAATTTATACATTTTTCTCGCGAAGAGGCATCAGTACTTTTTGAGATTCTTTGCTCTTATTTATATTTTCTATAACCTTTTCGCGGGAATATTTCATTCTATATTGTAGAGCGCGAATATACGTGATAGGTTGTATTGTCGGAGCTGTATACACTATGGATAGACGGCTTATGTCCGTATAATAATTCAAAAGTAGTTAATTAGTAGTACAATGTGAGTATTTGAGTGTTTGACATAATTTACAATGTTTAACGAAGGTTCTATGCCTGCACGCATTTTTTTTCAATAAAACAAAGATTCAATTCTACTAAACATGCGTTTTATACCTGGGTGATCAGCTACGGTAGTCCCGTGGTTTTTTTAAATGTTTGAATTTTGGATGGAGAAGGGTATTGTATTTGGTTCTTGTATATGTGAACCATGTAATGGAAAATTAAATATAATGTTGTAAATCTTTACGTATGCTAAATTTTTGAATGATTTGAAAATCAGATAATGCTATCTCCGTATCATAGTTATCTTTAGAAATAATTTGGTCCCTAAACTTGCGTAATAAATTATAAATTGTCTTCAAAAAAAAAAATCAAAAATCTTTATTCTCAAACCAGTAATACTTAAATTAAATACATTATTGGAACATTCCTTTTAAGTTAGGAAACTTGTGTTAGATAATTCGCTCTTCCCGTTTTCATTTATATAAGTTAGTGTTTAGAACTTGGGTAACACATAGATTTTTGACTTGCAGTTAAACTTATGTAGTATTTTTACAATAAAATATCCGGTAAGAAGGTGTGATTGTGTAGTGTATGTGTATGGTGTGTGTATGTTGAGGTATGGTATATTTAGTAAATTATTGATTATGTGTAACAAGTTACAATTTTGTCTAGAAGTGTTTCGGTTTCGTTGTAATTTAAAGTTTTCAACCATTCTATTGTTTTCTTTTTAACTTCTATGCTATACAATGGATATATGCTTAAGATTTTATTTATTTTATTATATAAGTATACTGCCCTTTTCTCATATTGTATTGAAGCAAATGTCGTTTTACAGCGATCAGTATATAGAACTAAGTCGTTTCTTCTTTTGTTTGTCTTGTCACGTTCATACCTAGTAGATTTGTGAATTTTAAGCAATAAGAATAAAATATATAACTTTCGAACTGACAAGACACCAGACAAATTATAAAGGTCAGTAGTGGGAATCGGTATGGTTTGAAATAGCAGACCTTAAGCAGGGCTCTTGAGCTCGCTCAACCTCAAGGAATCTTGTTTTTAAAGCTCCTCCCCATACTGGGATACAATAAGTAAGAACAGATTGAGCCAGTGCTGTATATACTTTGTTCAGTAATTCGTTGGTTGTTACATGTCTTAACTTTTTGAAAATCCACATCAATTTTCTTATGCGGCCAGTTATTAATTCAATATGGTTATACCAAGACAGTCTCTGGTCAATATAACACCTAAATATTTTGTTTTGTCCACTTATCAATAACAGCACAGTCACAATTAAAAGTAGGCTGTCTTGGCAAGTGTATTTTAATGCTGAAGTTAGCTGGTGGTTGAGTGTAATTATAAATAGCAAAACAAATATAATTTGTTTTATGCGTGTTTAATGAGAGTAGGTTGTTATTTAACCAGACAGCTATAGTATTAAGTCCTGATTCTGTACGCATTTTCACCTCCCAAGTGTCTCCCGAAAAGTAAATAGCTGTATCGTCAGCATAGGAAAGATGTGACCGTGAGGAATAGAAAGTTTGCACAGCTCATTAATATAAACCAAAAACAGGTAGGCCCTAAGACGCTATTCCTGAGGACGCCGAAAATAACATTTTCTTCGTCACTCAACACAGCGTCACATGAACACACTGAGTGCGCTCATGTAGGTAGCTGAACATCAGGTTTAGGGAAGTATCCTCAGCCGATAAGCTCCAAAAACTTTTAAAAGATCAGAATAGAGACCGTTTCAAAAAGCCTTTCTCAGGTCTAAAATACTGTAATACACTTTTGCCATTATCTAAATTCTTTACTATTAAAGAGCTTAATGTGAGAATAGCGTCTTCTGTGGAAAGCTGTTTTCAAAGCCAAATTGTTGATTTGATAAAATATTATATTTATTTAAGTAGTTTAATATCCTAGTATTTAAGATTTTCTACAATTTTGGACAAAGCTGGTAGGACAGAAATCATGGCAGAAGTTATTTATATCGTCTCTGTTTCACTTTTATAAACAGGTGTTATTAATGATTGTTTAAGTGCGTAAGGAACATACCACTGTAAAACAGAGATTTATAAGGTAAGTGAATACGGGCACAAACAAATCCTTTCCCAACTTCAAAAACCTGTTTGGAATTTTATCCCACCCGGGAGCGCTATCAGAGTCAAGACTCATCAACACCCGCTCTACTTCAGCATTATCTGTTTCGAGCAGAACAAAAGAGTTTAGGAGTATAGTAGTAGAAGTGGATTTAGGAATCGAGCTGTATAACATCTTAGACTTAATTTCTTCAGCCAGGCAACTACCTATTCTGGAGAAATATTTATTAATATAATTAACTGAATCCTGGGGTGTAGGTTTTATATTTAATAAACACGAATTTGAAACATTCTTTTTTTTAAATTGTGTAACTTCATTTATATTTTTCCAGAGAACTTTATTATTTTTACAAGATTTAGAAATGACGCTAAAATCATGTTTACGTTTTTGTTTTTTAATAAGTTTATTACAAAAATTTCGGTAGCGACGGTAAGTGATCTTTAATATATCATTAGTTGGGTCTTGTTTTAGTTTTTTTTGCATAGCATTTCTGTTTCTTATGCATCGAAGTAAGTCTTATAACTTGTCTCATCATAATGATGAACTTTAGTGTAAAGAAAGTAAAATGTTTTATTGTTAGAGTCGACCGAGTGTACGGTTTCAGGTTCGCGTTACGCTGGTAACAACTCGGCAGTATTATTTTATCATATATTATTTACATTGCTTAATATGTGGGGTGGCCACAGGAAAATGAACTAAGATATAATTAAAATTTATTGATGCAAAATTTGACAATTCATAATAATTTAAATTTGACATTTAATTGTAAGAATAATAATGATAAATTTCATTTGATTGATATTAATAATTTTACTAAGAAGTTTTTGACAAGAGATAGTATACCTATTAAAATATAGTATAAGACTGATAGCAAATGTGCAAATCTTATTATTTATATTTTAACTCAGCCAAGGATTTCACACCAGACATCTGCTTCTATTGAGCAGTATAATGACTTTAAATTGAATTTGGAATCAGTTTTAAGTAATTTAAATTAGAGAATGAGATAATAGAGGTAATCTTAGCAATCATAGTAACAATTTAAATTATCCAGAATGTAGCCCACAAATAATAAGTAATTTCTCAAAAACTATCATAAAATTGTACACACCTGGTGCATCAAAATATGCAAGGCATGTTGGGCAAAGAATTAGAAATTGGATTGTTTTTAAATAGTAACAACATACATATTTTTTGTATAACTGAACATTGGTTAAAATAGATTAGAACTATAATAATATGTTTAATTTCAGTAAACACCAGGTGGTCAGTTGCTTTAACAGAGGAAAAAATTTACGCGGTGGCTCCTTAATATTAGCTAATAAATTATTAATAAAAAAAGAATATAAGGATATTAAATTAGACTAATTTCAACCATATTCTCTATTGAAATTAGGAATCCTAATTTCAAGAGATGAAGATAGATGGGTGCTGCCATGCTTGGGATCCTAATTAACATAATTAAATCCAAACCAAGCATACCACTGCAAGACTTCAAAATACTGAAAGCCCATTCTGCCATTTCGAACCAAAAATTAATATTAAAAAACTGAAGGTAGCCGGGCTAACTATGACATCGGGACGTCAAACATCTCAGTCCCCCCCGTGACCATGGGTTGCTGTAAAGCAGCTGATACGTCGGGAATCAAAATAGTAAAATTAAACGCGATAAAATCCGTAAAAATAGTTTTATTCAATGTGTAGTGTTCGCGTAAATATAAGAAATCATTATGTTGCAAATGTTGATCATCACTGTCTCGTTGGTAGACGACAAAGTAGTAAATGTTTGTGTAATCTTCGATAAAAATACGCCTTATTGTTAGTCGGAACCCTAGAATATAAACTACATGTCGTTGCGGAATATATTCGCAATAAAAAACATTAATGAGTAAAGATTGAATATTAAAATAATCCGCACTGTTGTGAAATGCCTGCAGCGGTATAATCAAAGTTGATTGAGACCGATATCTGCAACATATCCGCAATTACAGTTGTGATGCACCCTGGTTTAGTACAATACTCAAACGCACGATAGCTAAGAATGTTATGAATGTATTTTTTTATAATAACGGAGTGCAAATGAACTTAAATTGCACCTGATGAGAAGTATCCATGGATGCCTGCAGTTAACTTCAAACAAAGAAGGCCACATATGCGTCGTCACTTTGAGGACTAAGGTAAATGACTCACAGACTGTTGTACTGACCGGAAGACACCAGTGTTCGCACTGCTATTTGGCATGACAGAAATAGATAAAAGAGTGGTACCTACAAAGACGGATTCCTAGGCAGAAAGGATCGATCACGTAGTACTTAAAATAACATGATACGGTTTTTATACGTTTAGAACAAGTCTAGAAGTTGTTAAAAATAAAATAGTATCAGATTGAATGTTCAAATTGATCTCAAGCAATGTTAAACTTGGTGTCAAACTCTTGCTTACGCAATAAAAAAACATATGAACTAAACATCCACAGTAGTATAATTAAATTAAAATTTAATTATTTAAAATTAATTGAAATTTCGACCATATCGTAACAATTGCTGGTGATATCGCACAAAAATGGGTAAGTACTATAACGTAATGGACGTTATTATGTGATAACAGTACCTTCGATTAATTACTCGAACCATTAGCGACAATGCTAATGACGATATACACTGGTCAGCTTTACCACAGAATAATATTCTTCCTTGTTCTTTGAGAATAGCCACAAACAAGATAACAAATTTAATGACTTTGATGGAATCACGTAACACGTTGCCTACGTAAAATTTTATACTGCTAAATGAGTAGGAATTTCAATTATTAAAAGAAGATGAAGGCCATCTTCTATTAATTCATGGCTTTTAATGATAGAATTCTGCTAATTTCACGTAAGCTCTACTCTAATTTAAATTAAAAATCTTATCCTGTCTGAAATATACTTGATAATGTAAACAAAAAATGTATAATAGACCCTTAAAACATTAACCGATATGTATTAAACACCATCTTTTGTTGAAATTGGGGTGACTGAACCTGATCTAGTGAATTTAACTGTTGTATTGGGGACCTGGAAAAAAGCTTACATAGTTTCCTGAAACCTCCGAAAGATGGCGGTATAACCATGTTGTTTACGCCAGACAAAAGGCAGAGCGGTGATGATGGTCAGCGTAAAATGAGGGTGCCTGGTACATGTATAACGGAAAAGACCCAAGTCCAGCAGTTTAATGACTGATAAATACAAAGGAAAGCGGATTGAATTACGACTTAAATTGATTTGTGTAATCGATCTACGTGCTGTTATCATTATTACTGTCCTCAAGTCCTCTGCACATAGTTTTCCCAGTAATGCCACGAAACACGGCCCTAAGCCACAAGCACCTTGTTACAATCTTACTAATCAGTACGAAGTTGATACTCGAAAACCTTTCTTCCCCATCGGTTATCGGTTCTCAGACCTATGTGCTCATATCTGGCCAGTTGCCACTTCAGTTTATTGATCCGTTGGAATACGTGGCTTACTTTGGTTTACTGCGGATATCCTCATTTCACGTACTATGCAACATTATATATTTAAAAATACACAATATGATATATACATATCTGGGTTAAAAAAACAAGTGATATAGTTAAAACAGGATTTAAAAAACGAGACTACGTAAAATGTTTGCTGAAAAGAGAAAACTACAAATATTATACCCTATGTCACTTTCACAACTAAGACGAATTTAACGACACTACATTAAGCCCATAGAATTATTACATATAGAATACTAGTACGCGCACCGAAAGTGAAGCAAGCCAACGCAAAACCGCGTAAGTTGACTCAGCGACGCGTCAGTGCGCAACGTCACGTCTTACGGAGAAGAGCTCGTGAAAATTGTAATGACCGTTTGTTGTAAAAAATATTGACACAACAGTGATGATAAACAAAAAGTGATGGTATTACATATCACAGGTAAGTTCATATATTTAATTCATTATTAGTACGTAAAACTAAAAATACTTACCTAAGCTATCATAATACAAATGTTGCTAGTTGTGGGGAAAATCAATTTTCTTTTAATAATATTTATTTTCTATTTGTGTTTAAAACGTTTAATCGCAACGTCTGTGTAAAACCCAAATGTTTATATGTAGATACTATCTAAGTATTAACATAATATTAACATGGGTGCCTATTTAAAACTAATACGGAGTGATCGCCATTTTAACGTAAACTGACCAAGTCGACGTTTTAGAGTATAGAATAAAAACTTTTTATTTACTACATTAAGAGATTATTAATAAGAACGCCTTTACGAAGCAGATGTCACTTTACACCCAAACATAGTCTATTTTAACCGACTCAAAAGTAGAGGTTATCAATTATGTATGTACGCTGATTTCTAAGACGATTCTAGATCAATTCGTATATACATATAATTTTAGTGGTTATTTTTTCGCATTCCTGACTCAATGCAAATTATAATTTTAAAATGTTTAGGTATAATGACAATATTGATAATTATTTAAATTTAAAAATAATCTTACTAATTATTAAAAAATCTTTTAAGTCATAAAGTATTCAATTTTTAACCAATTATACAAATATTTGTTATATAATCTTTCGTTTAATAATTTAAATTTTAGGTATTTTATTAAATATTTTACACATATTAAGACAATTTTTGTTATATTTAACGAGCCTAGGAATGACATCTAGGACAAGTTGGTCTGGTTCATGTCGATTTCGAGGATTTTAATAAATATTCAGAGCTAAATAAATTCTAATGCGTAATAATACGGCATAAGCTAGCCTGCACGCCTGACTCACTGGAGATAGCTGGTTTGAGATCGCATCTGAGTTTTGTTTTTCTCATTGTAAATCTTCCATTTTACATCCTAATAATTTTATTTTAATAAATCTATTGTACTACCAAGACAAAATCATTTGACTTGGGAAAACAACCATTAAAATTGCAGCGTGTATATGGGTCAATCTGTGTATATCCTTTCAAATAAAAATCTAAATCGGTTTAGACAACAGAATTTGAGGTAAAAACATTAAAAAATACACCGAATTGAGAACTTCCTCCTTTTTTGAAGTCGGTTAAAATTAAACATTACACGATGTGCTTATTGTATTCGAGCAAATTAATTGTGTTTAATAATATTCTTAAATTTTATTACGTCTACATTTTTGTACCATTAAAATATGTATAATAAAGTTATATTAGTACCATCATTATTGTGTTTATTTTATTCCATTTTATATTCTCATAAAATACGTCTTCGTACGCAATACGTAATCTTTATTATATCGATTATTTAAAATTAATCAATAAAATAGTGATTTGCACAATTTGATTGCAAACGCCAGAAACTGGTATCACTGAATGGCGTGTATGTGTGGGTGTGACGAGCATAGCACATTCGACTCGCCCACCAACATAATGACCTTGCTTCACTTTAACGCTCGTGTTTTGTTCTAGACTGCGTTTCTATACGTAATAATTCTATGATTAAGCCTTTTAAGCTACAAAGCGTGTCGAAGCGTGTTTCACAATATTAACATACATCAATAATATATAGATGGATGTGGAAAATATGACAACTTAAAATATTCTCATAAATAAAAGGTTAATCGCTACATTCGTACAGAAATTATATATTGAATTTAATTAAATATAAAAGTTTTCATCGATGAATATCAGTTTAAATTTTTCAGCATAATAATTAACATTTAGGTTTCCAACAGATTTCGAGAGCGACCTATAGCAGATAGCTCTGAAACTAATATAGATTAGCAATGTCATGTATATAAACGTGGTAGAGCCACGCTGCAGCTGTATTATGGTTATAGCACGAATGGGTCGGCTCGACTGTGAGGACCACGCTCTCAGAATACCAGCGTAAAATCTAATGTAATAATGCTTAATGCTTCTGTGTTTCGTATGGTAAGTGTAGAGAATCTTAGTCGAGGATAAATGTAGATGTGTAAGGGGTAGCATCTACTTACCATCAAGTGGACTGCGTGCTTGTTTGTCACCCTTATTCTAAAAAAAAATAAAAAAATTGAATCGTTCAAAATTTGGTCGCTTGTAAATGGCATAGAACTAACCAAATCTAATATTTAATAGGGTGCCTGAATGTTAATTTGTTTTATAAAAGTTTTACGCGGTTATTCCGAAGAAAATTATTAACCTAATTATATTAAGTTTAACCTAATTATATTATTTAAACTTTGAAATTTAATATCATAATTTATCGTGACAATGTTACACTTAGTATTATAACGTAAAATAATTTATTTGATTTCCCAATACTGACTCATTTATAATAATTTTATCAAAGGTTTCCATTACGGTGATCTCTTAATTTTTTTAACAAGCAGTCGTCTATGCTTGGTAAAAAAAAATGCTAAAAGTAACATTAATCTGTTTCTTTAAAATATTTGTATCTTGGAGATTTATTTATCTGAAATTTAAATATTAATCATAATTCATTGAACGAGCTGTGGATTAACGCCAGCCTTAAAATTTTATAAGAGACTAGGTTGTTTTCTAAGCTGTTAATAGTTAAAGTTTTGCGTCTATCAGCAGAATGTAATAACAGTTTCTTTTATAGAATTAGGGTGACTTATGAGCACAAAGTCCACCTGATGATAAGTGGATGCTGTGGCCCATAGACTTTATATTTACCGTCGAATAAGAATGAAAATGCAGATGCGTTGTCAGCCCTGAGGACTAAGATGGAATGTCTCATTTCGAGTAAAAGGGTCTCCGGTTCTCTACATAAACCATACGAAATACAGCAGCATTGCTGCTACTTACTATATTTATAGGTGTGTAAATAGCTCGTTATGTTCTTAAAATATAAATCAAACTTGTGAAAATTAGGTATGAAACATACGTATTATGAAAATGACGTTTTGTTGAACTGGCTACTTGAACAGTAATAGCTATGATGGTTTTACTTGGAATTCTAAAATCTCTAAAAAGTGTTGTTTTTAAATACAAGTTCCGACGTGGTAACAATGCGTCTCCAACGGCTTGCAATATAAATAACTTATATGGACTTGGCACTACTAACAAAAAAACAGTGCGTTGTTGTTTCAATTGCTTTCATTCGAAAAAAATTACTCAAAATGGCCGCCTGGAGAAGAAAGTTGATAATGAACTAAGGGCTAGCGGAAGCGGATAGCATTTGGTCTAAGAGTCAATACAATATTAGATCATTTGCGCAAATCGGTAAAATAAAGCCAAGCTGGCAAATGGGTACTACACGAACTGAGTGACGTATCTACAGAGAGAGGCTGGCGTCTAAGCTTGCATCATACTGCTAAATTGTCATAGAAAGGAGGGAATTTTGAGTAATTTCAGTTCAATGTTGATAGGCTAAGATTTCAATTCCAATGAAGCAGTAAAGTACGCCTTTAAAGAGTTTACCGATACTCGTGCAGCAGACTACTTGAGCGAGGGCATCAGCAAACTACCCATAAAATGCCAAGAATATGTTAATAGTTTAGGCTAATATTTTGATTCATTGAAGTTTTTGTTAAAAAAGTTTTAATTTTATCACATACTAAACGGCAATTTCATAGCTTAAGGGTACCTCCAAGAGACCTAATTTTATTTAACGTGTAGTGTTCACGCAAATATAAAAAAAAAACTTTATTTCTTTATTGACTTGAAATTCTTTTGAAATAGACCCCTTTTGACATTATGGTGTGGCGGCGCTGTCGTCGCGCCACAAGCGAAATACATCGAAGCCTAAATCTCGCTATCAAAGTCCCGAATTAAAAACAGTATATATACAATAGCTCCGAACTACCACTCGGAGCGTTAGCCGCTCCCCGAGTAGCACACTTTGCCCGGCGGGAGATCTCCCCTTTTCCTTCCACCGGCCACAGTGGTGACCCCGACGTGATATGAACACGCAACTTCAAAACTACCTTCAAATCCTCGTCATCGCTCCCGAGTAAATATTCAGTTTTCACATCCTGCAAGCCATCTAGCTTTACAAAGGTTCATCGCAGCACTATAATAATGCTTCCCGTTCCTTCAAGCTACTCTCTGCGCTACAGTGTTTGGCACGGCTCTGAGCCTTGCTGCTCGCATCTGCTTCACGGCACTCGCAGATTACTTGCCTTCTTCTCGACTCACCGCAGACTACAAGGCAATTCCCCGCACTGCACATTCGTCAACATCTAGACTGCACTATCGACCTCCGGTCTGTGCAGGGGGGTGATGTGGCGGCGCTGTCGTCGCGCCACAAGCGAAATACATCGAAGCCTAAATCGCGCTATCAAAGTCCCGAATTAAAAACAGTATATATACAATAGCTCCAAACTACCACTCGGAGCGTTGGCCGCTCCTAGGGCAGCACACCTTGCCCGGCGGGAGATCTCCCCTTTTCCTTCCACCCGCCACAATAGTATACGCTGGAAGTCAATCTTTGTACGTTAAAAGTTGAAAAATTAAAAAAAAAAACTAATATTTAATATTGAATATCAATCAAAAATATTGATTAAAACAAACTGGAGTCGATTCAATCTTTCCAACTTACAGACAGTGTTTAAGCCGGTTTTCACTCTAAAAGTGCATTTGAATCGCTTCAAGTTTGTCGATATCAGCAGTGTGTGATAGTGTGAGAAGAATTGAGCGGCTTACGTGGATTAGCCTGCTTCAATGTTACTTACAAAGGAGAAATCTTTGATATAGACACCGTTTGCACAGTGCTCCAGAATAAAAGCTAAAGAGCTATAGCTTTTGTCGACGTTCTGCACAAATCTTCCGTGCAATGGTGCTAATATATATAATATTATGTTCAGAGTATTATAAAATATAATCAAAATTATGTTTATGACTAACGATAATTTCATACTAAAATTATTTTGAATGGAAATAGGGGTAATTATATTAACATAAGCAAAGAAAATATACACTACGCGAAACATAAGTGTTAGTTACACCATGTACGCTGTTAAAAAATGAGGCTATTAACTCGTGTAGATACAGCAAGTTTGGTTTATTTCAGCTATTTTCACCATATTATGCTGAAAATAATAATATTATATTGAAAACATATTCATATTACAGAAAAGAAATATTAATTATTAGACCAAGGCGCGTTAGTTACTCAGAGTCGGACTCTTTGACGGCCCTGTGGTGCAGTGGCTTAGCATTGAGTTGGGGCACTAAGGGTTGCGGGTTCAAATCCCGCACAGAACAAGTATGTATATGGACTATAAGTAATTATTCCAGGTCTGGATGTTTGTCCTTGTAAAATTCTAGTGTGAGATAACGTTTAAAAAAGGAGAGAAAAAAATAAGAAAAAGAGAGATCTTAATAAAGAAATTGATAACCTAAAATTTTCCTCGCAATATATTTTGGAAAATATCTATGTATGAAACTATTTTTATACCTTTGGTAATGAGTGGTGTTTATCAGAACTACTGGTATAATAGTCGTAATAAATCTAAACTTGCAATAAAAGTATAGGTTTCATAAAACTGGCGGCAAATTTTTTGGTAGATATATATTTATTTATAACAAGATTCTCTCTGTAATATTACCGACTTGCCTTTGCATAAATTCAAGGCGCATATAAAAGCTATTCTTATGAAGAAAGGATATTATAAATTAGATGATTATTCAAAAGATAAGAATGCATGGTATCGCGACCTTTTTTCACTTATGTATGAAATTATAAAGTAAAATTGTAATATTAGGAGAAAATACCTTCTGCAGAAATAACTTCTTCACACAAGGTATTTCCGCAGAAGTGATTTGTCGAAGCAATGACATAGCTTTTGAGTTTTGACTTTCAAAAGTTACTTTGTAATAGCCACTTTTGAATAAAAATATATTGAATATTTTGACTTTTACTTTAAAAATTACTAATATTCCTATTAACTACTCCAAGTAAGCGTTAAATGTAGCTTTGTTGAGCTCATCAAAGTGGTCGAATGATCGATTCAAACCTTTAATTTCATGACTTCAAATTTCGCGTTCTGTACCCTTAACAATTGACTCATTAACATTATGCAACTGTCGACTGTTGGCAAAATGGGTTAGGTGTAATTTGTCTCCCACAGTGAACTTTCCTTTTTTTGGGTGACAATCTAGCAGACAGTCCACTTTATGGTAAGACGCTGTGGCTCATAAGACAGCTGCATCCTATTTAACAGATATCGTTTAGGGACATCGGATTAAGAAACAAATACAGTGAAAAGGGTCTCCGGTTCACTAAACTCACCATACAGAACACAGCAGCATTACGCTGCTATTTCACGCTGGTAGTCTATGTGAGCGTTGTCCTTCTCCGATCAAGCCGACCCATTAGTGCTGCAGCCATAATATAACTGCAGCGTGGCTCCACCACGTTAATGTTGGTATTATTATGGTAGTAGGTTTTGTAGCTAATAAAAAACATTGAATTGATTTTAATAAACCTAAACGAGTATTCACTGTTCAAGTAAGCGTCAAATAAAATTCGTTTTGAGATGGTTTCATAATTTCTTCACGAGATATTGGATGGGCTCTAATTCGCCATATGATTTCTGTTATTAATTACAACTAGCAGAAACATTTTAGGCACATTTGAAGTTGTGGAGTGTAGCATTCGCAGTACTATTATATTGCCATTATTCTTAAAAAAATAATAATAAAAACTTCACCAACTAACGAACGTATAAACGTAACGAATGCATAAAAATAGTAGAATCAAACTACATACTTTATAAAGTCGGAGATCTAATCCAGTTTAATCCTCTGTAAACACAGTTTTACTCGTTTATCGCCAAAAAAAAACCCCTTTGTCGAATCTCCCCGATTTCAGGGCACTCCCCTTACTGCCTCAGTCAGCATCGGAATCCTCGGCACCGGCATATCGAATGAAGTACAGTTTCACGGTCACTTGGAAGAGAAGGCTAAATAGTTGGCCTCTAAAAAGCTTGGCGTGCTCAGCATAGCGGGACAGTATTTCATACCGACACACCGGTTACGGTCGGGGTTCGGCCCGTCATGAAATACAGTTCTCATTTCTGGGCCGGCGCAGACCTTTGCCAGCCCCTTGGCCGCAACTAGCGCAAAGCGGCTCGAAACGTCGATGACCGAGTTCTTTCTGAATGGCTTGATTTACTGGCACTGCTAAGAGAGTTCCTTTTGCATTTTCTATCACATTACTATAGGGAGTACTCATAGGAATTGTTCGGATTAATTCCAGTCAAATTCCACTAACGCTCGTCGTAACAAAATACACGGTATCATTTATACCATCTGGATGTTTGGCGGTCCACCACTGAGCGATTTTCTAAGAGTTTTCTTCCTCGCATGACTTCTTTGGGGAATCGTTTACCACCGGCGAATTTGCCGGACCGATACGACTTAGGGACCTTCAAAACAACGAGCTTACTCGCATTGCACTCGTGTTGCAGTCTTTCATGAGCGGCGGTCGACACTTACCATCAGGTTAGCCGCATGCTCCTTTGCTCCATCTTGTATAGAAAGAGATGGCATCTAATCCGAACAACAATTTGTAGGTGACAAGGTAACCAGCGAGGGACTGAAACAAAATTTTGACGTGTGGTAAATCGACAGAAGTAGGCCATAGGACCCTCCCGAGTAATGCTAAAGCACGGTCTTAAGCCACTTGTATTCCATCGACTGTTTTATATGTACATATTATATGCAAAGGACATACATACATGTAAAGAACATAGCATAAGCTGATAACGTATATGCAAAGGACAATTATATTATTTCGAGCGTTGTCATCGAAAAAAAGAGCCGAGTTATTGATACAAAAAATTGTTTTAAAACGTACGCTTTTTGTAATGATAACAATGGACTCGCCCGAGCTGAAAATTGTATTGACATAATCATCAAAGGAGCCTAAAAACCGAAACGAGTGTAAAAGCTTCACCGCCGATTTTCTGATTTCTATTTTTTGTCATTGCCTTTAACGCGACCGGAGATTGTGATAGGTTTTTTTTTGTATTTTTGTTATTAACCGATAACGACCAAACGAAACATGAAAGGGAATGGAATATAAAAATTTCAATTATTTATCTCTAGTGATGGCTTTAATGGGAAATGAAATTCGTATAAAATTTTTCGTTTTGAAAATTAATTACATTAGGCATTAAGACAAAGATTATTATTTTTGCCAAAGCAAAGTATATTAATTAATGCTATCCATTTTAATTAAATTTCAATCTTTTTAACACTTTTGAAAACTGAATTATAAAATTCCATTATATTCATACTCATATACTAATATATACAGCCCCAGCTAATATATGAGTGTTAAAAGGTGTTTTTCCAGTAAGGGTCTCCGGTTCTTTACACTCATTATACGAAACACCGCAATATTAAACTGTTATTTTAAGGTATTCTGTGAGATCATTTTCACACATCAGCCAATAAAAGCCACAACTGGATATGGGTCTCTCTTATAGTAAGGAATTTGCTTTAACCGTCACACTTGGCAGTTGGATTGACGATTGCTGTACCAGACGCCTCACACTTGTGAACCAACTCGTGTCCGGTCTAGACATTCAGTGAGATATTATTATTATATTCATTGGCGCAAGCATTTAATGTTGAACAAATACTGTTCTGGCTTTGCTGATTAGCAGCCTATGTATACGAACACCACTGTGAAAGTTTTTGCAAAGCTAAATAAGTCCTGTGGTAAAGTTTTACAAAAATATTATGTTAAACTTTGTACAGAGAACTCACTTCTGTACAAAGTTTACGTCTCGAAACAATATTTGAAACACTTCTTCTTACTCGCCTCAGACATCTTTTCAACGGCCAGCCTGAACGCAGCATGCGTTCCGGCGATTAAAATGTATTATTTTCAGCAGATTTTTTTTATTTAAGGAAATAAAAAAAAAACTCCCACAATGCAAAATTTGGGCTGTCCAAGAAGTCCCTTGTTTTGAGCGCAGAGCGCGCGTTGTCCTGGTGAAATAGTAGAAACTTGTGTTAGGTCGTTTATTGCTCGCAGCAGCGAACACTTATGGCATTGTTAAGATACCAAACACCCAAACAATGTAAAAATGTAATTAAATTCCTCCCCGCGTTTCTCGATTCAGCTTCTGAGCATCGGTAATTCTACCCCGCACCTATCCAGCTTTTGAGCATCTGTGAGGTGGATCGGCACCCAACGCGAAAGTGTTCGTGTAAAATCTCTTTCGCGCTTCCAGATCTAGTATGCAATGAGTATTGAATCTATTTATATGTAATTCTCTTGAATTAAATTTCACCTAGCACGTTTTCGTAACAGCTGTCAAAAGCGGCCACTTTATTCGTCTCTGAAAGTCAGTAGACCGTGCTTAAATTTGTTACACCAACGGCACGCGGTTGCCTTAAAAGAACTTTTATCCATAAATGCTACTTTGAAGTCTATCAAACGATTCGGCCAGTTTTAGGCGACATTTTTACTCGTAAGAAATCATTGTGCGAAAATTTTCCCCGGCGCAAATTCATTTTTTAGTAAAACAAGATATTTCAATTTAGATCGTAAAAATATATTCTTGAAAATTTGAAATTGGAACATTCGGAGTTAAACTTGTTAAATAACCTAATTTCCGAATTATAAAACTGGCCAGGGCGTCATATAAAAAAAAAAAAACGCTAAACTTTAAGCGTCTTCGTTCGTTCGTGTTGATCACTCCTCCATGATAAAAGAGAACTTCCTGGAAAATATTTTATAATATTAAAGGATAATATGTATCATGAATGTAGCTGACGGCAATTCTACTAAATTATAAGAGGCCAATGTCCAGCAGTGGTCTGTTAAAAATGTTATGATGAGAAAACTTTATAACCGATATCAGATATCTATATTTTAGTATATAGGGTGTACGTGGTAGAGCCATGCTGTAGCTATATTATCGTGGTAGTAATGAATAGGTCGACCTCGACCGGGGAAGGACAGGCTCATAGAATACCAGCGTGAAATAGCAGCTTAATGTTGCTGTTTTATATGGTGAGTAGAGAACAGGGACTCTTTTACTGGATACGAGGTATTCCATCTTAGTCGTCAGGGTTGACAACGCATCTGTATTTTTGTTTTTAACTGAGGATGGATGAAGACGTATATGGCCACAACATTCACCTACCATCAGATGAACTGTGAGGTCGTTTGTCATCCATACTCTATAAAAAGAAATGAGGTATGGTAATTTAATTTAAAAAAACATTTCACAAACTAATTTTTTGTTTCCTTTGAAGAAGCTTATACATTCATTTAATGATATTTCAAAAAAATTTGGACATATTACTATACATATAGTAGCGATTCTAATTTGGCTTTAAAATAAAAACGGAATTGCTTAAACCACACTATGATTAGTTTACACTGTAACAGAATTTGATGACCGTGTCTTGAAATATATTGTTGTACTAATAGACTTTAGGGGCTATAACTTTATAATAAGATAATTAAAATAAGAACTTAACGGTAATTTTAGTCATTCTGTTCGTAGAAAAAGGTAAAGCAAATATTCTATATAGGTTTAAAGTATCTTTCCAAACTAGTAGAGAAATCAAAAATGTTAATATTTCTTTAATGGTTTTAATTGGGATCGAAACAACAATTTTAAATACAAAATAATACGTCTATGTCTGTTATTCACATACGTCTTACACTTAGGGCGTTTTTACGTCTGATGCAAATGCTGACCAGGGCGTGTAGTGGCGGGTAAGAATACTCACTACCCCATATCTTCCCGTGGGTGTCGTAAGAGGCGACAGAGGGAAACAAGGCAGAGGATGCAGCAGCATCTTCTGATAACAGCAAAACAACAATAAAAACTGCGGTTACAACCCGCTCGCCAAGCAAACCATGGCAATATACCCCCATGATAGTAACGAAGAGACGCCCAGTCCCCGGCGGCCCTGCTATTCCTGGCTACGGTGGCGACCATGGCGTATGGCGGGCAGGGGTGCTAAGAATCTCCGGTGGAGGTTCGGTTGCCACCCACGACGACTCGACCTGGCAACTTATAACGCACGCACCCTGAGGACTGACGAGAAGATCCTGAGTTGAAGAGATAGACAAGTTGCGCTGGAATATTATAGGATTATCCGAGGTCCGAAGAGAGGGGAGGACACGGTAATCCTCGAATCCGGCAACTTGTTCTATCACCGAGGGCGACCATCTGTCCCAAGGAGGTGTTGGATTTATCGTCCACAAGTCTCTCGTTAACAACGTTTAAAGATTGGGAGTGTGTCGACGAGGTTGCGTACCTTATACTCCAGAATCACCAAACGGTATTCGCAAGGTCATAGGTTTACGCACCAACCTCGGCACACCGATGAGGAGGTGGAGGAAATGTATGAGGATATCTCTAGAGCCATGCATTCCTCCAAAACCCACTACACGGTGTTAATGGGAGACTTCAACGCAAAACTAGGCACAAGAGAGAGCGGTGAGCTGAAAGTAGGGAAATTCGGAATAGGGCAACGGAACCCAAGGGTTAGCAGCTGGCCGACTTCATGGAGAAAGAGGGACTTTATGATGAACTTTCTTCCAGAAGCGGCCCACAGGAAGTGGACCTGGTCGAGCCCCGACGGTTCGACAAAAAATGAGATTGACTTCATTATGACAACCAAGCGACAACTGTTCAGTGATGTCTCAGTGATCGCGAGGGTGAAAACCGGCAGCGATCACCGAATGGTGAGAGGCACACTGAACCTAAACGTTGTTGGAGAGGTCACGTCTAATGAAGTCAACGCCCGTCCCCTCGTGTTTAATCCAAAGTCCTGAAACCTTTCAGCTCGAGCTACGAAACCGTTTTCAGTGCCTAGAAGATTGCAATGCAGGACGATATGAATGAAGCTCGTGGAAACTGTCCATGCGGTCGGAGCTAAGTTTTGCAAGACCCGCCGCAGAAGAACACAAAACTCTCCGATCACACTTTAATCTCATGGCTGTTAGACGGATATGAAGCAGTCTTCAGTAGATTTGACAGAATGGCAACTGAACAGACAGATCTCCAAATGCCTGCGGCGGGACTTACGCAACTTTAATACTGCTCGTATTGAAGAAGGATCGAGCGGAACCAGGGCTCAAAGTCTTTGCAGAGATCTGTCTGCCAGAAAGAGCCAACTGTCGAAGCTGAAGACCGAGTGTGGCAGCGTTTTCTGGACACCAGAGATTTTGAGTGAGATTGAGAGGTTCATGGGCAGCTGTACACATCATCGTTGGAGCACACGCAAGTGTGAGTAACGATCCAAGAGCGAGTCTTATCCGACACTATTCCGATGATATCCCGAAGTCAGTCTGAGCGAGATTAGAATGGCTCTCCAGCACCTTAAAACGGCAAGGCCCCAGGCGATGGAATTACAGCGAGCTTCGAAAGCGGGTGGAAAACCGGTACTTGAAGTCCTTCAGAAGCTGTTTAATTCCGTCCTACATGGTGGTACACCGGAGGCGTGGAGCAGAAGGTGGTGGTCTTGTTCTTCAAGAAAGGCGACAACGCCTTGAAGAACTACAGACCGATTTCCTCTGAACCGCGTCTACGTGCTGTTTTCGAGAGTCATTACGAATCGTCTCGCACGCAGACTCGACGACTCCAGCCTCCCGAACAAGCTGGTTTCCGAAAGGTTTTAGCACCATAGACCACATATACCCTTCGGCAAACAGAAGTCCGAGGAGTACAATTTGCCACTATGTCTGGCGTATGTGGACTATGAGAAAGCCTTGATTCCGTCGAAATTTGGGCGGTGCCAGTCCCTTCAACGGTGCCAAGTTGACTGGCGGTATATCGAAGTGCTGAAGTGCTTGTACAGTAGGGCTACGATGGCTATCCGAGTACAGAACAGGAGTACGAAACCTATCCAACTGCAGAGAGGTGTAAGACAGGGTGACGTTATATCCCCGAAACTCTTCACCGCTGCATTGAAGACGTTTTCAAGCTTCTGGACTGGAAAGGATACGGTATTAACATCAATGGCGAGTACATCACCTTCGATTTGCCGACGATATAGTCCTTATGGCAGAATCGCTGGAGGACCTAAACACTATGCTCATGACCTCAATAGTGCCTCCCAACGGATAGGTTCAAGATGAACATGGACAAAACAAAGATCATGTTTAATGTCCATGTCACACCTATGCCGGTAGTTGTTAGCACTGCTCGAAGTTGTTGACGAGTATGTTTACCTGGGACAAATAGTCCGACTAGGTAAGTCCAACTTCGACCGAGAGGTCAATCGACGGATTCAACTCGGCTGGGCAGCGTTCGGGAATTACGGCACATCTTCTCGTCAGGTATACCTCAAAACTTGAAAACGAGGCTGTACAACCAGTGCGTGTTGCCAGTGATGACCTACGGAACTGAGACGTGGTCCTTCACTGCTGGCCGGATGAGGAAGCTGCTGTCGCTCAGCGAGCTATGGAGAGGGCTATGCTCGGAGTCTCACTGCGTGATAAAATTAGAAATGAGGATATCCGCAGAACCAGAGTGACCGACATAGCCCAACGGATTAGTAAGCTGAAGTGGCAATGAGCCGGTCATATAGCTCGAAGAACCGACAACCGATAAAAAGGTTCTCGAGTGGCGCCTCGTACCGGCGGCGAAGTGTAGGCGTCCCCACTAGATGGAGTGACGACCTGGTAAGACATGCAGGAAGTCGATGGATGCAGGTGGCTCAGGACCGTGCTTTGTGGCATTCCTTGGGGAGGCCTATGTTCAGCAGTGGACTTAGAAGGGCTGTAATGATGATGATGATGATGCAATGCAATCGCAGAGTGCAACCACCTTCAATCTATCATTACTACAAGTACATAGTTCGTTTCTTTATGTTCTCATTACTCAAATATACCAATACAACTTCACAACATATATGTAAATAATAAGCACACCTCTCATTATTCCACATCCACATATTTATTTTAATTGATAATATCTTTACAGTTACAGTAACCTATTTAAATCCACTACTCAACATAGGTCTTCCCTATAGATTACCTCATAGGGGGGATATTTTCCATAGTTGCTACGCTTGGCAAGCGGTTAGGCAATCGCATAATAATATATTTACTTTTTTATTTTTAAAATGCTAAAAAATACGCTATCAGCGCCGCTAGCGGTGAAATCCGATTTAATGATATCGTCATATGACCATATCATGAAATAGCAACGTTGTGTTTAGTTATTAATATATTCAAACGATTTCTATTCATTGATTTGGGTAAGCTATATTATGACATGGTCAACAAAGTGTCATGAAATTACCACACAATTTCACGAAATGATAGACTTATTTATGATATATGATCAATTCTACGATCTGGCCACGACACGATAATGAAAAATTTGCAACAATTGCACACCGACCAGTTTTAATCACTTTACATATA
>JAGSMP010000599.1:0-140220 GCA_029286625.1 Parnassius orleans
CTATCAGCGCCGCTAGCGGTGAAATCCGATTTAATGATATCGTCATATGACCATATCATGAAATAGCAACGTTGTGTTTAGTTATTAATATATTCAAACGATTTCTATTCATTGATTTGGGTAAGCTATATCATGACATGGTCAACAAAGTGTCATGAAATTACCACACAATTTCACGAAATGATAGACTTATTTATGATATATGATCAATTCTACGATCTGGCCACGACACGATAATGAAAAATTTGCAACAATTGCACACCGACCAGTTTTAATCACTTTACATATATATTAGTAATTGAAATAAAAACCTTATCAATTTTCATATATATGATAGACGTCACTATTATCTATTGAAATTATTTCACTTTTAAAATAAAATCACAAAAATACTAAAAAACTAAAAGTTAGAATTTTTAAATAATTTTAAAAATCTAATCTTTAAAACATATAACTGTAAGTTATTTATATTATTTCATTTATTAGTAACTGAAGGCAAAATATACTACTTTTTCCATTCGATGATAGATGGCGCTGTTTTGATAACTAAATCGGTGTAGTTTCAAATTATTTTACCAAGGTTATATAACTATATTTTAAACTTTATTTATAAATATGGTATTTATTTGAAAAACTCCAGTCATCCTGCCTTTAACTAAGATATAATAGAAAATTAACATCTAAAGGAAGGAAAATACTTAACCTTCTTTTTTGAAGTTCCGTAATCGGATAAAAAGTAGCCTATAAGTTGCCCCAGGTTACTAACTACCTACATATAAAATTTCATGTAAATTGGTCCAGTAGTTTTTGCGTGTATCCGGAATACACAGACAGACAGACAGACAGACAGACAGATAGACAGACAGACAAACAGAAAAAATTCTAAAAACCACTAATTTGGCTTCAGAACCCTTTATTTAGTCCCCTGGACTTGTTTTTACGAGAATATATTAGAATTACAGACACGACTTTTCTACAGATTTATTATATGTATAGGAAGACGGTTACTTGAAACATTAACCAGTAATTTCTGTAACGTTTCTTCGTTAAAAGCGTAGTTTATAAAACTATGGGGCCGGATAATTTAATTACTGGTGTGCAAAGCTACATGAAAAATAAAATACTGTGTCTTACCTAGCATGAAGAGGTACTTTTCTCCATCACTACACTTTTGCCCCGGAATTGCGTGCACTATCACTGCCACCACTAAGCCCAATACCACTGCACGTAATGATTTCCCACAAAGTAAGGCTTGATTCTATCAATAAATTACGTAAGCCATCCTAATCGTATGTGTCACAAGGATCTTAACTAATTTTTTTTTCACATCTTTAATATTGTAATGAAATTTGATAAAGTGACCCCTGATTCTATTAAATAAGATTTGTTAATTTGACTCCTGATTAATTAAGAAATATTCTTTATTTTTTGTAACCCTGAACAGTTTAAAATCGGCGGATTTAATGCCATGTGATTTCCTTTACTAGTCAACTCTGGTTAATATGAAAATTTCAGAATGTAAAAAGCAAACTTTAACACACGGTTATTGGCAGTGTAAAAACATCCACTACAATATTCATCCCGTGGGTCCCCGTAAAAGGCAACAGAGGTTTACTCAAACGGGAAATGGATAACATCATCTTCTTGATAACAATTCAAAATTATAAAAATGAAACCACGGCGGTTCTGTGGCAAAGTGGCTTAGCAATGAATTGTAGCGCTGGGGTCAGCGGTTTCAAATCCGGAGTGTCATATCGATGGTGGCGTGAATTAAGGGTATATTGAGAAACACCCACACGTTTGTGCAGTATAAAGTTCACTGTAGGCGCCATGCGAAAGAAATTCCGCCTAAGTAATTCGACGAGTGCTAAGACTCGTAGAATGACAGTATCGTGGTTCTGTCATTGTGGTAATACTTCTAGTGCTGGCAAGGAATATGGTGTTGCTGAGAGGCTGCTCTGTGTTACGATGAGGTAGTGTTGCTGTTGGTATGCATACTTTAGTGTAATCATGTAATCACGTCCCTCATGTTCCCTACTGTGTAGTTATGATGAGGACATATTACGGTATGGTCGAAATGTAACTACCCTATACTAAATGTGTAGTGCAGTACGCTGTTTTATTGCTGATTATGATTAATTCGTAAGCAGGAGAGCAAGTTAAAAATCCGATCATACACTACTATTATTTTTAACAAATAACTTTCTGATGTATTTTCGATAATTTCCGACAAATTTAAAAAGAAGTAAATAGCCATAATGTAATTAAACATTTCTTATATATGAAAGGTAACGCCATCTATTTTTTATATTTGATTTCTAAGATTATTAATTAAAAATATTTCTTTTTGTAGCAAGAAATCTGAACAATTTGGCATTTTTGTAGGACTTCGTAGGATTCAGCCGCGCAATTATCCACGCGGTCCTATGCGTACAATTAAACTAGTTGCAGCCGCACTGCTCCATAGATTTAGTCTATGGAGCAGTGCGGCTGCAACTAGTACGCATAGGACCTGCGCATGGCTACTCCCCTCTGGTCCGCCGGTAGCCCTTGTTGCTTTATGCTTGCTTCTGATTCTATTATCTTCATTATTGTGGTAAAATTTTCGTAAAGACTTTTTAGTGAGAGCTATCACATGTTCGTTTGTTATGTTATAAAATTTACATTAGAACTGTTCGTTAAACATTAAATTTAATGAACAATAAATTTATGTTGTTTGAGTAAAATAGTTCAATTGTTTAACTTTTATATTCAGTCAGATTAGTAATTTAGTTGATGGATACCTTCTGATGATTGTGAAATACATTATACGAGTATATGCAGGCTATAGATATAGCGAAGAAAATAAGCTAACGTAACCGTTATCGTTACAGCCTATTAAAGTCCACTGCTGAAAATAGGCCTCCTCCATAGATTGCCATATTTACTATTTTAAAATAAGCATGATGCTGTTTACTGTTTACTGGTACTTGAAAAAATGGAACGGGACGAAGAAAACAAATAATAAGATTTAGTCGACTGTAATATTTCTTTTATAAAAGATGGCACGATTCTTTTTAATTCTTAATAATTTAAATTTAAGAATTATAATTTTTAGAATTAGAAAGAAATAATTCAACACGAAGAACTCTGAATGTAATAAATTCTCCGAAATGCATTATCTTGTTATTTTGTGACTTCATTATAATATCGCATTTGCTTCAAAATACTTGAATATTGTTTCGTTTAGTATTTGCTTCAGAGTCAGTGTATATTATTTTTGTTATTGAATTCTCTCCTGGTTTCGTAGCAGCCAACGGCAACATAAACTTATATTGCAGTACAAAACGTATTCTTTGCGACGTATTTTAGTCTTCCAGTGAAACACGAGCACGAGAAGCTTTTAGTACTTTTAGTACCTGTATTTCATGTCAGTCTTTTGTTTTAAGTTTAAAGTGCTTGTTACTTTGCGTACGTGAGGTCATATGTTATGAGTGTTACATTGTATTTGTCATCAATAACAACTCTATTATATTATCTCTTGCCGTAGGTGGCGGCGAAACAAAATCCAACACTCAGTTTTGTACCGTAGGTATCGTAAGAGGCGTCTTTAAGGAATGCCAAAAAAATCTCATGGCATAGGGTGGGTGGCGTTAAACCTTCTTATTTAGGGTAAGGAATTGTGTGATAAGAGAAAAGTGTGGTTCGTAATTTGTTGTTGTGACCGAGATTAAGAAAGGAATGCTTCGGTGGTTTGGTTGTGAAAAAGAATGAATGAGGAAAGAGTGATAAAGAAAAATTATGTTGCAGAAGTGAATGGCAGAGCCGGCAAGGGATGCCCTAGACGGAAGTTTATGGACCATTTAAAGATGTGCCAAATTAAGAGTACCCTTAACCACGAATATGTATGCTAGGTTTAGGGATGTAAAGAAGGCAAGTTAAGTTTGTCAGGATTGTGAAAAAGAATGAATGAGGAAAGAGTGATAAAGAAAAATTATGTTGCAGAAGTGAATGGCAGAGCCGGCAAGGGATGCCCTAGACGGAAGCTTATGGACTATTTAAAGATGTGCCAAATTAAGAGTACCCTTAACCACGAATATGTATGCTTAGGTTTAGGGATGTAAAGAAGGCAAGTTAAGTTTGTCAGGATCGTGATAAACGTAAGTGCAAAGTTTCTGGGTGTGCAAATCTGGGTGACAGGCGTGAGTATTTATAATTTATATGTTTAATATAGCACAATAATTGGAATGACGTATAGTAGTAGTAGGATAATATGACTTTGTGCTTAGCCTTACGACTATATAGTAGTTGAATATTAATAAACCTTTATCCAGTAATAAAACGTATGTAATTTACTTTACTATAGCACAAGATCTTGAATGACGAATGTTTAGAGCAGGAATATTATTATATACATATATTATAATATAATATTCAAGTCAAAGGTTATGCGGTCCTAAGGTTTGATTAAACAATGTTGTGGCTAACCTGTTTGAGGTTTCTAGGTAAATGTAAATGATACTTAACCCTTCTGAACTTTGACCTGGTCTTATAATAAAAGTACTTTTAAAAATTGATAGTTAACAATGCAGCTATAAATATAATTCTTTACCGGAACTGTCTGAACTCATGTTGCAATTAACAAATCAATAATAAAACTAGGCTACAAACGCTGGCTTCGAAATGTTATAAATTTCAATAATAAGTAAAAGGTGAATCTCAAGAAGCTTGAAAGAATAAAATTATTTCCATATAATAGCTTCTGAAGTTAGTGCTAAGATATAGTGTAAGTGTGGTGCGAAAAATTAAAGCCTCTACTTTAGAAGCTATTACGTGAAAACTATTTTATTACTTTTAGTAAGTTACTTGTACTCAAGGTACTGTTACGGTATTAACATCAACGGCGAGTATGACAACCGATGGGGAAAAAAGGTTCTCGAGTGGCGGCCTCATATCGGCGGACGAAGTTCAGGACGTCCCTCCACTAGATGGAGTGACGACCTGGTAAGACATACGCAGGAAGTCGATGGATGCAGTTTTCTCAGGACCGTGCTTTGTGACATTCCTTGGGGGAGGCCTATGTTCAGGAGTTGACTTGTGAAAGGCTGTAATGATGATAATGATTAATTTTAGCATATTTAGTATATTTTTTTTATAAAATAAAAAATCAAAACAATATTTACGGATTTCAAGCCGATTTAACTAATATAAGACATATTTGTATGGAGAACGAGATGGACATTCATGTCGCCACTATATAGTGTAACGATTTGGTGTGACGGCCTAATAAGATATCCAAGAAGTCGATAGATGCAGGTGGCTCAGGACCGTGCTTTGTGGCATTCCGTGGGTGAGATCTTTGTTCAGCTGTGAACTTGTATAAAATGAAGATATAGATAACTATGGGCCAAATAATCCACTTAGGTACCATCAAGTGGACTGTGTGCTCGTTTGTCACCCGTATTCTATATAAAAAAAAGTGTAAACAATGAAGGTTAACCGTCTGGTGCTGAGGTGACCGAGTCTGAGTATGTAGACGATATCCTGAACGACCTTTCTAATATTAAAACGAGCTTCATGAAACAGAATTTAAAGCTAGTAACTCTGTATATGTATTTTTTTTATTTGCCTTTTATTTTTCTGGTAAAACTGCTTATAACATAGGTTTTCATAAAATATTTTTTTGTTTTTAATTATTTATGATTACTATGTATACATACATATATAATGTATATATATTGACATCAATACTGCACTTTAAATAAAGCTTATTTTACGGATTTTATTGCGTTTGATTTGACTTATTAATTCACAATGTTTCTTGTGCTTTGCAGCACTCATGTTCTCGATAAACATGCCATGAATATCCCCCGTGACCATGAGTGCTGCAAAGCACTCGAAATTTCGAGAATTGAACGTGATAACTCAGAGGCTAAGCACTCGCTGTAAATTTCACAGTACGCGAGCAACCCGGGTTCGATCCCCGCCGGCACCAATGAAATTGTTAATGTGCTGATTTACCACGTGCTCGGCTTTGAAGGAAACATCGTGAGGAAACCTGCATGTCTGAGAAATAAGAAAAACAATATTTCGAAGATATGTGAAGTTCGCGAACACGCATTGCGGCAGAGCGGCGGATATTTGCTTGCCTTAAAACCTTCTCAGAAATGAGAAGAGGCCTGTGCCCAGCTATATACGTCCAGTGGGACGTATGTAACATGTAACTTTAACTATCTTGAAGTCAAATTAAACGCGATATAATCCGTAGAATAGTTTTTTTTTTTTTATATAAATGTGAAGTGATAAAAGAACTTACAGACCACCTGATGGTAAAGTTGTTTCGGTTCGAAGGGAGAGAGTCAACATAACTACGGGCTGTAAGGAATTTTATCTTAGTGTTCTAAGGTCAATTGAAATTGAAAGTGTTAAATTACCACATCCTCAACGGTGAAAAAAAAAAGAGAAATCCTACATGTCTGAGAAATAACAATATTTTGAGGACCTGTAAAGACCGCAACACGCATTTGAGCATCGTAGCGAACCATAACCAGTGGGATTATCTGTACAAATGTAGGCTTACTTTATATGTGACAACGCATACGTCGTTTTTCTTCGAAGTTGGTCGCAGATTTACATGGAGCAGTAACCGCCTATCATAGGGTGGACTGAATGTTCGTTCACAAAAGACAAGATTATTGCTTTTATTTCATAAACATGAAATTATAGCAATGTTAATTGAAACTAATTTTTACGGATTCTATCGCGTTTAATTTAACTTTTTAGTTCCCGACGTTTCGGGTGCTTTACAGCACCCATGGTCACGTGTCACGTAAAAATTAGTTTCATTTAATGTGTAGTCTTCGCGTAAATATAAGAAAACATTATTATAGCAATGTTTTTATACATAAATTTATTCCTATAGTCCAACACAATTCTTTTGCTAAACATAACCTTATTTCGTCCCGTGGGTGTCGTAAGAGGCAACTATGGGAAGAGCCAGAAAAATCTCCTGGTTTTAGATAAATGGCGATATAACCATCTCGTTAACGCCAAGCATAAAATACTCCGACCGGTGACGGGAAGCAGAGTCAAAAGTGCGAAACGTGCATTATTATACATGGTAGAACCATGCTGCATCTATATCACTCTTACTGTATAATTCACAATTGATAAAAGATAAGCGCAGAAATGATCTAGTCTGTTGCTATAACAGGCATTACACCAAATTTTAACATAATTTTTTTTTCTTGGTAATTACCTATATAATAAAACAAACGCTAGAATTGGTATATATCCACTTTATAGAAATACTTGCAAATTAAAAGTAAAATTATGCTGTTTTTCGGTACATTTTGTGACAAAACTAAACCAAATCAAACATAGCTAATAGCTACCACGTATAGAATGGTTCTTCATCTTCAAATGGTGGTAACTTTTTTGTTGAAAATAATAGTTTTTTATATTGTAAAAACGATCTTCCCTAGCCATTTTCTACAAAATTAACGATAACGGCTCATGTTTAGGTACATTTTTTGTTCTATTATCAACATATATAAGATTTCTAAAAATACTATAAGTAGGCAGACATATTCAATAAAAAATACTGGTGTTTACTTTTTATCAAATTGTCACAAGTTTATATATAAATATATATACTTACCACCGGACTTGATAGAGTGACAGATACACCTAGTTCTACTCGTCCAGGAGTTCCAGCTGTAAGCACCTAAGTACACCATCAAGTCTCTCCATCAAGCCTGGAGGTTAGGTATCATAATAACTAACAAAACGAGCCCAAACTCGGCACACCTAGTTCTACTCGTCCAGGAATTCCAGCAGTAGTCCCCAAAGTACACCATCAGGTCTCTCCACCAAGCCTGGAGGTTAGGTTTCATCGTAACTAACAAAACGAGCCCAAACTCGGTACACCTAGTACTACTCGTCGAGGAGTTCCAGTAGCTGTCACCGAAGTATACCTTCGAGTCACTTCACCAAGTCCGAAGCTAAAGTCTTATCATTACTAACAAAACCAGCCCAAAGTCCACAGCCACCATTTCACTGCTAGTAGTGGGCTTCTAGTGCCTAGCAATCTCTGGAGCAGCTATTCGTATTTCGTCTGTAATATATTTTTGTAGGTATAAGAAATGAGAAAAAAAAATCAATCTTTCAAATTATCAAAATGTTTTTACTTGATTACGATTCCCACTCCCGCAGCTAACCGTGCGTACACTTGTGTGTGTGACACGTGTCAATGTAATGGTTCGATTCTATACCTATCAATTTTGCAAACGCGTCCTTAAGTCTGGACTATGAGACCACTGAAAACCTTCTTATTTCATATACATAGATTTAATACTGGATAGATCATACATAGATACACATTCACAGATACACACACACACACACACACACACACACACACACACACACACACACACACACACACACACACACACACACACACACACCACAAAAGTGACTAATAATGCAATATTATGTCTCACATTTGTTAATCATACGAATAGCATGTTAAGTTATGTTGATAGTTCTATATAGTCCTGAGGGGGAGACCCTGGTGATCCGTAACACAGGCTTCCGCCTAGTACAGACATCAGACTCTCAACCCATAGTGTACATTGTTTACAATCTACCTTGTTAACTTAAATTGTGAGAGTAAATAAAAAAAATATTATTATTATGGGGTATCTATAAATTTTGCTCATCTGGTTGGGCTGTATAAATATATAGTTGTAAATGAAAATGATAATCATACATAAATATCAATAAGATAAAATAAATACATAAAAAATACAAAAATAAATAAAAACCCAACAAGATGGAAGCACTCGGCAGGGGAGACTAAACGGCCGAGGGTCAGGAGGGAAGGGAAAGAAACCGGCGGACGATGCGGGTGGTATCGAGGAGCACCGCCTTCTGCATTTGAGCTTGGAGTGGTCCGTCACGGAGTCCCAGTTGCCTCAGATGACCCGAGAGGCTGACTGGGATTAACCCGTTCGCAGAAACGACTACAGGTATAATTTCGGTCGGCAATCCACCCCATATGTCGGTCACCTCGTGAGCCAGGTCAAGATATTTTGTTCGCTTATCTGTTTCGGCTTTCACGAGGTTCTCGTCATACGGAATGGTAATGTCGATCAAAAATATCCTTGACTGTGCCCGGTCTATCAGCACAATATCAGGCTTAATCGCAAGAATAGTCCTGTCTGTGATGATGGCCCGGTCCCAGTAGATCCGGGCGCGGTCATTTTCGAGCACGGCTTCCGGCATATACTTATAATAAGGCAGTTTCCGATTTACGAGACCGTATTTCAGAGCGAACTCCTGGTGTAGAATCCTGGCTACTAGATTGTCTCTGTGCAAGTACTCAGAGTTAGAAAGAGCCGAAAAACCGGAGATGACATGCCTAAGTGACTCACCGGGATGGCGACAAGCTCGACAGATGTCGACGGCGCCATCCTTTAGGATGTAACTCCGATAGTTGTTGGTCTTAATAAAAGAGGTCAACAAAACGTAGCCAGTGGAGGGAGGCATATGTGTCTACGAAAGGCTCATCTAGAACCTTGTAGAATCTCCCGTGGAGCTCCTTCTCCTTCCATACGGTCTCCCGGTCGAAAATGCTCTGTACTGCTGGGTCTTGCCATTGCTTGATGGCTAAGGATAGAGGGGTAAGTCCTTTATCACAAGAAATGACGTCCCTATAGAATGGATCATCCGCTCTCATCAGAAAGTAATTACGGAAGCTGCACACTTCGCGATTAAGCATGGTAAGCGCGCTTAAAAAGCCACGCTCACCATGTTTCCGCGGCAAGTACAGCCTCATAATCGACGATCTCGGGTGATGCATCCTATGGGACGTCATAGTAGTGCGGACTTTTCTATCCAGGGCGTTTAGTTCAGTTTGAGTCCACCTAAGTATGCCAAACGTATATATTAGAACAGGCATGACCCAACAATTATATGCGTGTGTCTTATTCACACCGGACAAAAGACTGTTAAGCACTTTGGTCAAGCGTGCATAAAACACATCGCAAACTAACTGCTTCATACCCGCCTCATCGATACCGATGTTCTGTGACATACCCAGGTATCGGTATGTTTCAGCCTCGGAAAGGGTCCTTATGTTGATGGGCATAGATAGGTCTATGCCCTCAGAGATAGCAACCCTTCGTCTTTCAACATGGAGAACCGCACACTTATCCGTCCCCAGCTCCATTCTAATAGAGTTACTAAAATCACAAGTGATGATTAGCAATTCCATAAGATGGGAGCGACTGGAGGTGAATAATTTGAGATCATCCATATAGAAAAGGTGGGTCACTTTTGTACCTCCTTTCCGAAGCTGAAATCCCCTCCCGGAGTCCTCCAGCAGCGTACTGAGAGGGTTAAGAGAGAGGCAAAACCAGATTGGACCCAAGCAATTGCCCTGGAAGATACCCCTTCTTATCCTTAAGTGGCTTTCCGAATCCGTCATCCGCTCGCCTAGATGACAAAGGATCGTACTCCACTGCCCCATACACTACCCGAGGAAGTTTCTAATTGTACAGTCAACCTTGTGCACCTCGAGGGCCCTCTTTAGCCATGTATGGGGCACCGAGTCGAATGCCTTTCTATTGTCTATCCAGGCGGCGGAGAAGTTCCGACGGTTGTGTTTAACCACTTTGCCAATGACCGCGTCAATGAGGAGTGGTTCCTTTGCAACAGGGCGCCGCATCCCCAGCCGTTGTATTTTCATCCGAAGCGGGTACAGCCTCACGTCTTAGCCGTTCGAGTTCGGTGCCATCAAATATGTTTGAGCGTAAGATATACCAAACTCAGTCAAAGTCGATGCATCCTAGCCCGGTACGCAAAACCTCCAATTTCTCCCCCTTTTATCCTAAAGTACGCCCGCAATGCGTTGCTATTCATCTGCATTGTCCAACGCATGCGGCGTACTACACCAGTGGCGGGTGGCGATTGCTGGGCCCGCGAAGACCTGCCGACACCAAGCTAGCTGGTGGGGATGATGGATGCGAGGGGCTGCTGGGTGATCGTGCAGCACCTCGCGCTCGGCTGGCAGTTCGCATGCTGTCGCGTCCAGCGCCAGCTCAGACGCGCCTTGGCGACCTCCAGGCAGCGGCCCTTGCGCGTTCTTCTGTTTCCATCATCCATTTTAAGGGGCGCCAGTTAACGAGAGACAGACCGCACCGTTGCCGGGCCTTGCACCTTCAATTTTGCCGAGCTGCGGCGCTAACCTCTTGGCAAGGTGCTTACGCTGGGCTGACGTAGCAGTTTCGTTTCACAACCGTTACGTCAGCGGCGATGGGTCATCACTTCCCTACGCCTTAAAAACTATATTATTATTATTATATCACGTTGTACCACGAACGGGCTGGCTCGACCGGGAAGGACCACGCTCTCGCAGAATACCAGCGTGAAATAGTAGTTTAATACTGCTGTGTTTCGTATGGTGAGAATAGAAAACCAGAGACCCTTTTTACTGGAAACGAGGCATTCCATCTCTTAATCAGGGATAGATATAGAATATCTATGAACCACATTGTGTACCATACCATGTGGTTCACTTCACTTGTGTACCATACCATGCCACTTACACAGACCCAGCAGTGGACTTTTACGGGCTGATGAAGAAGAATAATCAAATTACAAACTATTATTTGTGGATTTATTCGTTTCGAAGTTTTAATTGAACGTTTTTAATGAAAAGGGGATTTACATCAATGGATACCAAACGAAGTCTAATCCCTATTGAAATGATAAATTCTTAACGAAGTTTCATTGAATTCCAATTTAAAATAAACATTTGTTGACGAATTATTCCCGATCCGGTGATTGAATATTCTCATAAGTATTTACCTGTATTTCTAAAAGAAAGGTTTTTCTACACTTTAGTACATAAGTTTTAGGATTCACGTTCGAAAGACCGCACGTTTTATGAGAAAGTTGAGTGATGATGTGCGGGATGGACGAAACGGGAGTAAATGGTTCGAAAATACTCGAGTCGCTCACGTCCTGCACCTATAGATTCCAGAGTCCACCTATAGATTTCCACGTCGGGATGTCCAATAAAATGTACGAACTATAACGAAATATTGGCAAGGCAATGACCGGCGGTTCGACGGTATTAGCCTCAAATGACCGGCGGAAATCTTCGGAGCTATCACTATTTCTATCACTATAATTCTTCCAAGATTTCTTCAGTTGATTCTTCTATTGCTCCTTTTCTTCCTTTTTTTCAGTAGCATATGATTATGACTATGATTTAACCAAGCACCCGTGTAACATAGGTACTTCGAAGCTTTACTTTAAAGTGAACCGCAAGCCATTGCACTTATTTTCCCTTTTATTTTTCTTTATAAATTAGCATATTATACAATTTTTCAGGTACAATATTGTTACTTATCCTAATGTATTATATATCGTTGGATAGGTAATAATAATAAAATTTTTTTGCAAAATTGGAAAGACGGAAAGTTATTAACAAAATTGTCTCAAATATTCACCGTTTTTGGGTAACTTGACTGTTTTATGTAATTATATGTATGAAATGATTAAGACAACGCAAAAAACTCTTCATTATCTTAAAGTCTATATCTTAAGCTAATTAAGTACGCTAATTACGTATAATTTTGGTCAACTTTTTAAATGTAAAAAATATTATAAATAATTTAAACTCAGATTACGTAATAAGATAGCTGTCTTACTCTAATTATATCCCTAATGCGTTCTATCCTCTCATTGGTAGGTTTAATCTTCTACTATTGCATAATTATTTTCTATACTAATATTACGAAAATATTCTAACTCTAAGCTTGATATTCATTAATAATACTATCTTATCTCTTTATAATATAAACATTTACTATAACAACCCTACACTTATAAGTCAACAATTTGTTTTCGCTATAAAACGTTATGTTTGCACTTAATAGTGTCACGAACACTATTTTCACTATTTTCGTTGGTATAACACGAAAACTTTACTTCTATTTCTAGTTCAATAGGACGGCAGTCCGACAGATCCGAAGAGGTTATATGAGAAACTTGATTAGGTTTCATATGTAAATTGGGCTGTTATTGACCGCCTTGTTAGTCTATTGGTGCTATGGAAAAGCCTGTCCTCATATTCGCAGATAGTGACCACCATCGAGGCTTTAGCCGGTAGAAGTCCGGTATAACTTTAACGTTGCCCAGCGAGAGCTATCCTTAAAGATTTCCCCATAGTAAAAAAAGGTGATGGATTCGTTTACGCCAATATTACACGGCAGAATTCAATTTACGGATGCGTGAAATAATTATTGTTATAATTTGGATTCAAGTTTGATTACGTAACTGTACCACCTGGTGTTTTACAAGGCTCAAATTTAGGTCTAATCTATCTATACTATAATATTTTAAAGTGGAAGAGTTTTTTTTTTTTGTTTGTTTAAACACGCTTATCTCTGGAACTACCGTCCGACTTGAAAAATTATTTATGTGTATTATAGCCAGATTTGGATATCTAGCATTAGGCTTCACCTCGCAGCTAGCCTTAAATATTGATTTTTGTTAAGCAAGTCAGAATAAAAAGTGCTTCCGAAATGATTTATCCACGTGCGCTGGCGTAATGGTTAGTGATACGTAAATACAATGTTCTACACAAATATAGATTTTTACCCCACCTAAAAAAGTCTGCGATACCATATGCCTATTTCTTATAAATAAGCCACAATAAGGTATTTTATGTCAAAAAAATATTGAAAATTAAAAAGTGATTTATGAGCATTATCATTAGTCATGGCATATTAACCTTTAATAGTTAAGAGTTCGGGGTCTAACCAGACCCCACGAGACATTTTAATACTTTATACTTTAATTATAAAGTCGGAAATGTTTGAGATAACTAAACTTTGAGCAAAAAATATCGATAAATGATAAAAAATGGTCATATTTCGTGGCAGATTGCGCGGAAACTATAAGCGATATCGCTTTTGTATGTATAAGAGGATGATGCGAATTTATCATGGATCATTTCGTACCTACACACTTTTCATGTATCTTGTACGGTTTTCTTTAAAACTGAAAAAAAACGCGCTTCGGGACACTTTCTGGGGCACGAAGGAGGGGGATGACGCCCACCCGGGGGGGGGCAGGGAGAGTGGATTAAATTTAGCTCCGCTCTATAACGTACAGCGAGCGCTATCCATCTGAGCCATGGTAGCTCAGATGGTTAGCGCTCGCTGTAAGTTTCACAGTACGCGAGCAACCCGGGTTCGATCCCTACCGGCACCAATGAAATTGATAATTGCAATTTTAAGTGCTGAAGTAGGTTATTGAAAGATTTTTTAAAGATTAATTATTTTATACCGGTTTAAATCGGTGAAAATTCATAAAAAACATAACCGTGTAGTGGAGGTGTAAGGATATCTACAACCCCATATTGTCACCTGGATGTCGTAAGAGGCGACAGAGGGCAAAAACCACGAGAAGAGCAGCAGCGTCTTCCTAATAACAACTAAACGAATAAAAATCTACGGTTGACAAACCGCCTGGCAAGCGTGGCAACTATGGCAAATATCCCCCCGTAAAGGCCATCTATGTAGGAGACCAGCGTAAAATAGCAGTTTAAAGCTGCTGTGTTTCGTATGATGAGTATAGAGAACCCCGCCCCGTTAAGGCAATCTATGTAGGAGACCTATATTTAACAGTCGACATTTGATAGGCTGTAATTAACGTTGTGTATTCTACGCGCAACAGATACACAGACAGAAATTAGATTGAAGACATATTACGGCCACTGAATTAATTTCTATATTATCTCACCAATTTCGATTTTAAAACGGAATGTTTCTGTTATAAGCAATTATCTATGTTCTGGTAAATTATTCTTCTAATGGGTTTATTATGTTTAATTAATGTGTACCCTAAAGGATAACGAGCTAATTAGTATTATAATTACTTTGTATACTTTCGCAAACCTGGGCCGATAGCACAAACTTTTGTCGAAATTTTTTTTTGAGAATCTCATTTATATCCGTTGGACCATTCGACGGTATTTGTGACATTTCTTGAGGGAGTCGTATATTCAGAAATAGACTTACAGACTAATGAGAGGATACAATAGACTTGTGACTGTAATGATGATATACCTGACTTAATGTCAAATATATACGCTTCTATTCAAATTTGAACTTTCAAAAATAATATCTATACATCTATACATATAAATATCGTCTGTCTGTAATATTGGAATGATTGCCTTATTAAGCAATTATTTCATATTTATATTGAGCGGAGGGGGTTATTTGCATGCCATTAAAACATAAATAAACATTTTTAAAATTTTGTCTATCTGATTGTGATGTACAGATAGAGAGCGATGTCAGGAGTGATTTAGGCTATATATTTCATTCGAAAAAGTTAGAGAATTAAAAAAACAAAAATTTATGAAATAAATGGTCTTTTCAGTATTACATAAAACTTAAAATACGGTTCCATTTTTTGACCTTGAAGAAATGCGACTTTGGAATATTCTTGATAAGGCCTATATTCAGATACTATGATTTTGATAAAGTATAAAAAAATCAAGCTTGGTTTTATTTGTTTATAAAAACAAGCTCTTTATAACTATTATTATTCAAGTGATACAAAAAACTGCAAAAAAAAATCACCAAGAAGAGTACATTAATTGCGTTATGAAAGTACTTTAAAGAGAAATTTCTTTCGCGACAAAAATATTAAAAGTTGAAAATAACACTGAAGTTTTACAGTCAAGCTTCACAAACAATCGTAAAGAATGCTTAAGCAGTCACGTATAAGAGCTTGTAAATTACTTAAGAGAACCTTAGCGCACTTGCTCATAATGAGAGTATCCTTTTGTATACCATAATTCGATTCACAGATCATCATCACCATCGATAGCTTTTTGAAAATTACTTGGGTGGCTTGTACAAATTCTGAGCAGACGTATTGATGAAAGCAGTGCTGTTATCCTCAAATTGATTATACCGTTCCCCACCAGGCTTTCTTGTAATCAGGTGGTAGCCACAGACTCCTACATTTGGTTTGTGGTGGCAGCGTAAAAAGGCCGTAAAATCTTGAGATATTCGACATAATGGTGGAAAAACTAAATCAAATAAAATACCAAATTTTAAACGATAGAGGAACACTGCAGCTGTATTATGGCTGTAGCTCGGATTGGTCAACTAGACTTGGAGAGACCACGCTCTCACATAATAAACACCAGCATAAAATAGCAGCCGCGTTATGGTGACTTAAGAAAATCCATCACCCTGTTTCGTCCTGTGGGTTTCATAAGAGGCGACTATGGGATATGCGAGAAAGATGCTGTGACTTCCGGTAGATGGTTGTAAAATCATCTTGTTTACGCCAGGCGTAAAATAGCTGGACAGGTGGCATGGCGTGGCTTCAAAAGTTCTCATGTCTGGTACTGCGACTGTGAGATCCTGTCAAGTGTGACGATTATGGCAACTGTGGACTTCTAATGGCTAATCAGAATAGTTATTTAGGACGGTACCTACCCAGGCAGACTCCTAGGTAGAAAAGGCCCAAGCGGTACCATCTACTAACTAATACCGAATATGATACTTCGAGTTTCAATTCGCCTGCCAAGTGTGATAATGACGGCAGTTGTGGACTTAAGTAAATAAGGGTGGTACATACCCAGGCCCATTTTAGGCATAAAAGGCTCAAGTGGATGAGCTAACTAACAACAAGTAATATGGTTTTTAGAAGTAAGTTTGACAAACGAGCATACAGCTCATCCGATAGTTTCTCAGTTGTGCCACCTATTCGTGCTGCAGCTGCTCGCATTACGTGTAAACCTATAGAGGTAAAACTAAAAGTCAGCTTATAAATTATTTAATTTAATTTATCCTTTATTGCAAACACCTAAAAGTGGGGGTTACAAAGGGCGGAATTAATGCCTTATGATATTCTCTACCAGTCAACTCTGGCAGAAATGGAATAAACAGATATGAATGATAATACATTTAAATTTTCATACAATCCTTTATATAAATTTTGTGGTTCCTTAACCAGGACATCTTTAGAAAATGCTGACCAAATTAATGTGTAGTGGGCGCACTGTAGAGCCACGAAAACGGCTTCATAAAATATAGTTTCTTTTTGCATATCAATTAAAAAGAGTGCGTGTTGCCTGTGGAAGTTAAAGCCACGAAAACGGCTTCATAAAATATAGTTTCTTTTTGCATATCAATTAAAAAGAGTGCGTGTTGCCTGTGGAAGTTAAACGGTTATAGCCGCTCAGCGAGCTATGAAGAGGGCTATACTGGGAGGTTTTCTTTGTAATAGAATCATTTGGGCTGCAGTTAAACTGGGGTAATTTATTTAATCCATAAAAATGTATGGCGATTACTTAATAGATAGAGTAATGACTAGATCCGATAACACTTACGGGAAGGTTTTACGATGATTGACTTTTATTAACCCTGTAGTGGCGGTTACCCATATCGTCCCGTGGGTGTCCTAAGAGGCGACAGAGGGAAACTGAAACAGTAATTGAGCAGCAGCATCTTCCTGATAAGAGTCCAAATAATAAAATACTGCGTTTGCCAAGCCAACCTGTCAAGCTTGGCAATAGGGTATTTTACACCATGTAAAAAAAAAAAATATATATTTCTGATAGATTTTGTAAAAAGTAAACGAGAAATATTGATTTCTATTTATAAAAATGCATTATAAATTTTATATTTAAATTTTAAGAATATTTTTTTATATATGCCTCAAATCTGCAAAAACGCTGTCCGCCATATTAGATACCGTCGTGACGTTACAGGTGAAGAAAACTAGCTAATCTGCTGTGTTATTTTGAAATTTTTCAAGTTATCGTTTAGTTTTATTCCGAATTTTATTGAAAAGGCATCACGGAAGACGGATTCGTAAAAGGTACTAATCTTTATTCTATTAATTCGAATTCGTTTAACAGAACCCATAATCTTATACTGTGTGTAATTTTCATGTCATTTTCCAGCTAAAACATGCAATAATCTTTATGACATTTGAAATCAAAGCGAGTTTATTACTTCGCTTTTAGCACTAATGTTATAGATAATATAATATAATATACGCTTAGTGGAGAAAAACTTTTTGTTATATTTTTTTGTACAAACCATGTCATTATTCCCATATAATAGAAGAAAACACGAATTAAGTAAAACACTGCACTGCACTTGCAAGGGCTGTCAAAAGGGCCGGACAGACGAGCGATTAACCTAATCTATTACAAAATTTGACTTGCAATAGGTCATGCACCTATCATGTCATGATGTTTTATTTTGTATAAACGATAGTTAAATATAAGTCATACTTACTTCAAATTGATCTTCACAGAAGTATAGTTTAGATTTTGTAGACAATGCCTTCGGGTCTTTCTGCCAGTTTTAACCAAGTATATCTCATATTTAAATCAGTTGGCACTTGAATCCATAACTTCCCGGCGTTGATATGCCCGTTTTTTGCACTCAGGCAACAAACAACAATGATATAGATGATAACTCATTATTAAACTTCCAAAAGTATCTTAATCCTTTGCAAAATAAGCAATATTATAGGACAGTGACGTCACGAGTTGAACTGCATGGCGGCTGTCGTTTTCTCGCGAAAATTTAAAACGATAGATTAAAAGTAATTTTTATGACACTATTCGGTTTTAAAAAATTTATATTATAGTGGTTCATTATCACTCTAGGATTCATTTAAAATACTTTTTGAAAATGGGTGTAATACCCTATTATGGCATACCTCCCCTCTCCTAAGCAATTTATGAGGGAGGCCTATATGTTCCATTTTTATAGTGCAGCCTAAATAAAGATGCAATGGATACAAGAATTACTCACTTGAAGTGTATGATTGGTGGAAATAACAAAACCAATAAAGCAGTTTTCGTGGCTTATTATTATAATCGCGTTAAAGAGATAGCTTTCAATATAAAATAAATGGATACTTTCTATACTAAAAATGCGAAAAGTAATTATTTTAATCTAAAACATTAAATACTAAGAAATTATATAGATATTAGGACTAATGAGAATTAAGTAATGAAATTAATAGTAACGTACACAACACACAACACATAGTAACAGTCTCATTTTGGGTAAAGGTATCTCTCTCTATCTCGCATTTATTTCCTCTTTTTTTCTCTTTTTCAAAAATAACGTTACCTCCACACTAAGATTTTCTCCTATATCGTAGGGGAAGTTTACATACATAAATTTCACAAGGACAAACATCCAGACCGGAACAATTATTTGTAGGCCATGCAAATACTTGTTCCGTGCGGGAGTCGAACCCTCGGCCCTAGCGCTGCAGCTTATTGATAAGTCACTGCGCCACGGAGCCGTCAAATCAAAAGAGCTGTTTGAAAGGCTTCTAATTCATTCCCTTATCTAATAGATGAAGGAACGTATTGACATTGAAATTTCAAATTATTACGTAAAGAATTTACATTTGATTTCTGAAAAGGTTTTAGAGCGCGGGAAGTCCGTCGCGCTGCCCTAATGCTTGTTTACAGATGCATCCGAAAGGACCTGCCTTCACTGTCCCAACAGTGGATCAGCAGTCTATGGCTCAGTCATCAACCAAGTTTCGACCACGGGTGATATGGAGAGCGGCGCATCGCAACACCGTCATTTCATCTTCCTGCTACCACCACTGTATCCACACCAGTGCGGCCACGCCAGAGTCACCGAGAATAGGTCTACAAGTGTCATACTAACACACCTCTTCCCCCGTTACTACAACTTAACTGTGGAGTTCAGGGTGTGAGACCCCTTCCGCAGCAGTCCAGTAACACGCATCTGGAGTGGGCTCTCAAAGTCCACTCGGAGTGTCCACCTTGGGGAGAGCCTTTGCCACAGCCCAGTAGGTTACCCTCCATTCACCATAAGTGACCAAGCCACGGCTAATCCTCACCAACGTCGATAATACGACATGTGTGTCGCCTCTAAACGAGGTACCTTTAGAAAAATACTTCTGAGATGGCTAACTTCTGGTTGAGACATTTGACTCTACAAGGTAACTCTATTTATTACAACATATATGCAGTACGTCATAACCTAAGCCACCCGAATTAGATATCTGCATGTTTACTACAACGTGCTCGGCGGAGAAGAAAACATCGCTAGGAAATCTGCTTTTTGAGAATAAAACATTTTGGGGACATGTGAAGTCCGCCAAAAAGTTCTGCTTCTAAACCTTCTCAGAAATGAGAGCCTGTGGACTGCTGGGTAGTAGGACTAAGGGAATAAATTTTCACAAAGTAAAGTCTGATTCTATTAATTATTTAAATATCATGAAAAGGGATCCGAGTTACATTGTTCACATATGGATTAATTAATATAAAATTCTAACAAAAACGCGTTTCACCAGACATCCACTCCTGACAGGTTGATGTTTCAAACTCATATGTTTGTATTATCATTAGCGCAAAGTTTCTTCGGAGTACATCATAACTTTGTACATCAATCAATTACGTATAAAAATTTTGAGGCTTTTCTACTCAACTTGGTTTGCATGACATTCAGAATGTTATTAGGTGAATCATTTTAATTCTCAAATTAATTTAATAAAATACGTTATTTTTCCACAAAATACTCGATATTTATTGCATGTGTTAACTATGTAAGTTTTAACTTTTACTCCATTTGTTCTGTGTTCCGTATGGTGAGTGTAGAGAACCGAAGACCCTTTTTACTGGAAATACGGCATTCCATCTTAGCCCGCAAGAGTGAACGCATTTGCATTATGATTCTTAATCGATGATAAATGTAGATGTCTATGAGCACAGCTTCTACTTACCATCAGATGAACTGTATGCTCGTTTGTCCTCCTACGTCGTCTTATAATGTGTTCCTTATCATGAAAGCGCAAGTTCGGTCTAACATGGAGTACTGTATATTCATTACAGCCCTTCACAAGTCCACTGCTGAACATAGGCCTCCCCCACGGAATGCCACAAAGCACGGTCCCGAGCACTGTAGTCGAGGAGTACTGTATATGGCGTAATATATATGGGCTGGTGTTGCAAACTGCCACCTAGTAGCGTTGGACTCAGTGAAAGGCGTGCTAAGAGATTTATGATATTAAAAATGTAATAGTATAATAATAATAATCTAGTCACTGATTACACGCTTTACCATCAAGTAATCTCGGCACATTACTTAATGGGGAAAGCTTGCGCATTGCTGTAGAAATTCGACTAAGAGCGGCGATTTGTCAAACCCATCAGTGCCCCTGTGGTAGCAGCGTCGACAAGTTTGGGCTCCACGGACTTTCATGTAAGAAAAGTGCTGGTAGATTTTCACGGCATGGTTCTTTGAATGATGTCATCCGAAGGGCTCTTGTCTCTATAAGTGTTCCCTCGGTTTTAGAGCCTTGTGGAATATTTAGAGACGACGGTATAACATTAGTACCCTGGGAGAGAGGTAAAGCCGAGACACTTTGGCGGCCTCTCATCTCAGGGGTACCTCCTTTAGAGCCGGGGTGGCATCAGAGGCAGCTGAACTGAATAAGTGGCGCAAATATGAGTATCTGAGAGATGACTACATATTTGTGCCATTTGCTGTAGAGACTATCGGTCCGTGGGGTCCACGTGCGGTGAAGTTCCTAAGGGAATTTTATCCGCGACTGGTCGTTGCTGGTGATAAGAGGGCTGGTTCTTCGCTCAAAGTCTAAGTATAGCCATTCAGCGGGGAAACGCAGCCAGCGTTCTTGGCACGATACGGCGGGGAGGAGGGCTGTATGATAATTAAGTTACTGGTTTTAGTTTTTTTTAACTATAGTTTTAAATATTGTATATAATAAAAAAATACATTATTAACACCACATACATTTCTTCTAACTTAGCCTTATTTTATTACTGGTTGTGATAACAGTTTCGCTCGGCACGATTTTTATGCTTCATTTAATAATAGCAAATATATAAAATTCGCATTTCTACGTTCTGCTATAAACCGCATATCATCAAAGACCGTGAACATATTCAGTCCAGTTTTATGTGCGTAGATAGTGTAATATGCATTATATTTTACAACGGAAAACCCCAGGTGAGATTGGATTTAAAGAGGAGCTTTGAAAGTGGGTGTAAAACCGGTTTTTCCTTAAGACGCAATTCATATCTGTCCTCCAGGGTGGCACTATATTGGAGGCGAGGAGCAAAAGTGCAGTGGTCTTTTTATTAAAAGGAAAGGCGCCAACACTTTATTGAAGAACTTCAGACCGACTTCCCTTCTGAGCTGCGTTTACGTGCTATTTTCGATAGTCATTACAAACCGTCTTGCACGCAGACTCGATGACCAGCCTCCTGAACAAGCCGGTTTCCGAAAAGGCTTTAGTAACATAGACCACATACATGCCCTTCAGCAAATTGTACATAAGAGCCAAGGGTACACTCTACCACTTGAAATTGCGTATGTGGACTATGAGAAAGCCTTTGAATCCGTCAAAATTTTGATTCTTAATTGAGGACAAATGTAGATGTCTATGGGCCACAGCATCCACTTACCATAAGGTGGACTGTGTGCTCGTTTGTCACCAAATTCTATAAAAAAACATGGACGAAAAGTCATGTGTACATCCTTTAATATCCTTTCCACACCTATGCGGTAGTCGTTGGGAGCACTATGCTCAAATTTGTCAACGATTATGTTTACATAAGACAAATAGTCCAACTAGATAAGTCCAACTTGAACGAGACGTCCATCGAAGGATTCAACTCGGCTGGATACAGTTCGGGAGATTACGACACATCTTCTCGTCAAGTACGAGTATACCTCAAAACCTGAAAACAAGTTTGTACTACCAGTGCGTGTTGTCAGTGATGTTTTATGGATCTGAGAAGAGGTCCTTTGCTGCTGGCCATATGAAGAACCTCAAGGTCGCTCAACGAGCTATGGAGAGAGTTGTGCTCGGGGTTTCTCTGCGTGATAGACTTAAAAATGAGGATATACGCAGTAGAACCAGAGTAACCGACATAGCCCAAAGGATTAGTAAGCTGAACTGGTAATGGACTGGCCATATAGCTCGAAAAACCGATAACCGATGGGGAAGAAAGGTTCTCGAGTGGCAGCCTCGTAGCAGTAGGCGAATTGTTGGGCGGCCCCTCACTAGACTCACTATCTAGTGAAGGGCCGCCCTACGTAGTGACGACATTGTAAGAGATGCAGGAATTCTATGGATGCTGGTGGCTCAGGACCGTGCTTTGTGGCACGTCTTGCGGGAGGCCTAAGTTCAGCAGTGAACTTGTGAAAGGCTGTAATGATGATGATGATGATGATTTCATAAGCCAGCAAGGGCTTGTTAACAAAAGACGTCGTTTGTATTATAGCGAATCGTACAATTTTCCGGCAACATTTACCTCCATTAGCTTATTTTTTGCATTACTAAACATGTCAAAATCACATCACTCTATGTTTTGAATGGATAAGATCACTGAACGACCCTCGAGTAACTGCGGCCTACTTCGAGTTGACAGGCTAACGACTTTGGCAACGAGACTACGCGCGCGCTCTTTTACTATATTTGTAATTTGTACATGTTCTTTTTTATTTACTTTTAATAAACAAGTTATATATAAAATTAAATTCTATTACTAAGTCCTACGACGTTAAGAACAAGACATATTTAATCGGGTGCGAAGGATCAAATATGTGATCATATTATTTAAACAATAAGTATACTAATTATTCCAGTCTGGATGTTTTTCCTTGTACAATTCATGTATATAATCTGCCTCCACGATACAGGAGAAAATTCTAGTGTATTCTAGTAGGATAACTTTTCTTAAAATATATATCCCAGAATTTTTGTACTTAAGATCCCTGTTAAATGTTCGTTAGTTTTGAGCTGAACGTGTAAAATACTCATTAATTTTAACAACATTACACCCCAGAGCATCAAGTATGATGAAGTTTTAGATTAAAAACGAAATGAGTAAAATTTTTCCTTCAAAAACTACTAAATAATATAACATACTATTTTGCATTTAAAATATCAAATTTATAAGATCCATCTTAGTATTTCTTCCCATGGGTATCGTAAGAGTTGACTTTGGGAATGGCCAGATAAATCTTATAGCATTTAAATAAAACTAGATTTTACGGATTTTATCGCGTATACTAACTTATTTTAAATTCTCGATGTTTCAAGTACTTTACAACACACGGTCACAGGGGACTGGGTGTTCGACCTCCCAATGTCATAGTTAACCGCGGCTACCTTTACATCAAAATTATTAATTTTTGGTCCGATCTACGCAGTATGAACTCAAAAATTAATAATTTCAAATTATTGAAAACGTCGTAATATAAAATAAATTAATATACGCGATAAAATCCCAAAGTCTAATTACATTTAAATGTGTAGTGTTCGCGTAAACATAAGAAATCATTAAATGTTATAGCATTCGAGACATGGCGGTATAGTCCAAGAGGTGACAAAACATTTTGAGCATGGATTTTACCCATCTAGTTATATAGCGTTTACGAAAGTTGTATAAGGAATGGCTAGTCTGCCTGACATGTACAGGTGGGACAGGTACTGCGCAAGGTAAAAGTAAGGTAAAATATGTGTGCCATTGAACCGTCCACCCCCCGCGAGTGATTCTCGCCTCACCTGTCCGCGCACTAAATGTCACTATTTTTTTACGACCGCGCGAGACTGACAGTTTTTTCCAACACCGAAATGATCTGACTTTTTGGGATTATTAAAAAAATGTACTTGACACGCTATAAAATTTTCAGTATGGGTCAAAATTTTTTTTTTATTTTTTTTTAAATATCGTTGGGGTGATCTGGTTCCATGCCACCCCACTCAAATGATCTGCAATCGATATACTACGCTTATTATTGATAAGAGAATACAATTTATGTTATTTCATGCTGGGTCAATCATATTTTTAACACAAATATTTTACCTTACTTTTACCTTACGCAGTACCTGTCCCACCTGTACATGCCAGGCAGACTAGCCATTCCCTATACAACTTTCATAAACGAAATCTGTGCTAAAATGTGTCGCCAGCTCTCCAACTAGTATAACCATTTCGTTTGCGTCAGACGTGACATACCTAGATCGGTAACGTACTGCAATCGACAATTCGCTTCCAAGCGTGACGCTTAAGGCTTTTCTACAACGAGAGAAGCCTACAGGAGCGGACTTTCACGGGTTGATGATGAAGAAGAATATTAAACTATATCACACAAGTATTATTTTGATTTTTATAATGGCAATATTTTTATAGCGTCGTGTCAAAGCTTCCATACGTTTGGCACTATCATTTATGACTGCGATCGCCATCCGCTCATAAAGCGTGACGATTAAAGCAAATCCTCTCTACAATGATAATGAAAGAGACGCATCTCGAGCCGTTAACTTTTATGAACCGATAAAGATGAAATAAAAAGTATAGCCATTCAGCGAGGAAATGCAGCCAGCGTTCTAGGACTGTATGATAAATTAAGGTTTTAGTTTTATTATTTTAATATCGTTTTTGAATATTGTAAATAAATAAATGAATAAGTTAATAAAAAGAAGATTTTAACCGTACACAGCTGGACCTGGTTACCTTTTTAGTTTGAAGTATTTACTGTAATTGCCATTATCTCCTACAAATCAAACTACCAAGCTCCATATCGATTGCAATGCAATGAAATGATTGGTGATGAAATTTCTGTTCGTCGAAGGTAAAAAAGAGATCTGAAAACACTTTTTAATGGAAACGAGGCATTCCGTCTTAGCCTTCAGGGGTGACGCATCTGCAATTTCTCTTTCTTTTTTCACTTTTTTATTTTAAAGAACGTTATTTTAACACTAGGATTTTCTACTGTATTGTGGGGCATACGAATTTGACAAGGACAAATATCCAATTTTGATTCTCAATCGATGATAAATGTAGATGTCTATAGGCTACAGCATTCACTTGCTTATTTTATTATATTAAGTTGACTGTGTGCTCGTTTGTCACTCTTACTCTATAAAAAGTGAAGTACGTTACGTTAAGTCTTGTTTTTTCTTATTATCGATGTGTACTCACTGTGTACTTTTTTGTGAACACAAACATGTTTAGGTGATAGGACTTCTTTTTTACCTAAAAGTCCATGCCTACGTCCAGCAATGGGCTTAAAAAGGCTGCTAACGTCAACGGTAAAGGCATTTCGTATAAAAATTCTATAAGAAAATATGCCACAGTTTGAAAGTTTGGTTGTCTAAGTCAGCAATCTTTTCAAAAGTTTGCATATTAAAATTAAGATTTAATGCGACTAGATGCCAGTTGGACAAAATTACTTTGTTATTCTGCTCGAGGGCTCTGTTTTTACAAATGTAATTTCACTTTTTTCTTTGCAGGTTTACATCACATATCTTTTCTTTGTTATTGTTGGACCCGGTAGGTGGCGCTGTTGTCGAGATTCATAAAAACAGTGCTAAGCCGGAGCTTATCGCTAGTTATTTCATATTTTCAGTATAAATCTTGTTAATTCATATTTTAAGTATTATTATATTCACAGCATTGTTCAGTAATTTTCCCGTCGGGCTTTGTAATAAATCTTTCAATAACATTTTTATAAGAACTAAGAACCACAGTTTGTATTGAAGTGATTTATAAACAACATATTTGGTGCTTTTGGCTGCAGTAGTGACTTTATTATTATTATTTATTTTAAGCAGACTTATAAAAGGGGATGATGTTGGTTGTTGATGGATAATTAATTCAATGATTGTATGTTACGCGATATATTCGTCAATTGTGAACCGATTTTAATATTTGTTTTATTAAATAGGTTGATATACTTCGGAGGTGGTCCCACAATTGAAGAAAAATTTTCCACCCCTAAGGATGAGAAAATAGGGGATGCAGTTTTTAATGTAACCATTAAAACACTTTTACATTTAGCTTGAGATTCTTACATTCCTTTGTCCATTCAAAAGGGACAAAAATTAACTTTTAAAATGCAAATTATGTGTTGTTATCCCTGAGTATTATGATGGAATGCCTCGTTTCCAATAAAAATGGTCTCCGGTTCTCTGCACTCACCATACGAAACATACATTAAGCTGCTATTTTACGCTGGTATTCTGTGAGAGCGTGGTCCTACCTCAGTAGAGCACGCATTCGTTCTACATTTATAATATAGATGCCGAGTGGCTCTACCACGTAAAAATTCAACGTCAAAATTCAATGAACAAACTACGAAAAACAGAAGGCTTACGCTTTAATTAATAAGGCAATTACGTACGAATAAGCTCCTTATGTTTGCAGCGCTTTGAGTGAATTGCTATGCATTTCCATAATATATATACATATATACTTTGTTGAAGGAATAGTGCTAGACGTTAAAAGGCTCTTTCTTATGGTGTTAGCAGTTTGAGTTATATCTTGGTTTTATTTCTACATTAATGTAGTTACAGATTAAGATAAATCATCAACCAAATTATTATGGTCGATGTATTTAAAATCACATTAAAAGTTACAACAATAATTTGAAATTCGTGGATGAACTGTGTCACGGATTATATGCGGAAGGAGTGAGTGAAGAGATAACGACTAATACAGGAGCATGGAAGAAGAAGACATACAATGCCTACCCCAAATAATTTGAGTTAAGGGCAGGAAGAAGAAGAGGACTGTGTTTGTTTGTCATCCACATTCTATTAAAAAATAATTCCTTGCTCAATTAACCCTTATGCTGCCGTGTCAGTCACTTTGCACGGAGTACTGCATTTAAAGGATGACTGACGGCAGTATATGTGTTAAGTTTATTATTAAATTTTATATACAGATTATGATCGTTAAATTTAATTTATTTTATATTTGGTTGCGGTTATTTTCCGCTCAAAATCATAGCTTGAAAATTAAATGCAGAGGAGATTTTATAGGGATTTTGTAGTAGTTGTACTAGTACCAGGGAAGGGCTCTCACTGAATATCAGCGAAAAATAGCAGCTTATTGCTGCTGTGTTTCATAAGGTCAATATAAAAACTGGAAAGTCTTTTAATGGAATCAAAGCATTGTATTTTAGTCCTCAGGCGTGACATCACATCTCCATTTTGATACTTAATGGAGATGCGATCTTGTTTGTCCATCTCTGTTTAGCCTAATGGTTGACTGGGAGAGAATGCCCTATGGCATTAAGTCCGCCATATGTACAACTTTGTGCATGAAAGCTTAAATAAATAATAGATGCAGATGTCAATGAGCCATAGCATCCACTTAACATCAGGTGGATTTTGTGCTCGTTTTTCACCCTTATTCTATATAAAAAGAAGTTTCAAAAGAGCATGCGGCAACATGACGACAACTGATCACCGCCTATGAACATCTGCAACACCAGAGGAAACGCAGATTCGAACTTATGACTATTGTGTATCGCAGCCTGTAATTGTTAAGCCACTGTTGCTTAACACTTTCACTGTCCGATTGTCAGACACAGTAGTAAGACAATGGCAATCAACTATATGTAGTACACGATACAGCGAATGAGTTAATATGTTCCATACATCCATTAATCCATTATAGCCTTTAAAATCCACTGCTGAACATAATCTTCATAGATTACCTCATAGGGAAGATTTTGCCATATTTTGAGTAGTTGTCAGAATGGTGCTGCTGCCCATCATTTGTTTTAGTTTCCCTCTATCGCGTCTTACGATATCCATGGAACGATATGGGATAGTGGATATTCTTACAATTAAGAATAAATATATTTAGTTTTGGGCTTAATATTTTAAAACAGAAATTGAATATTATTATATGATATTATAGAATAGCACTACTGATGGCGATTAATGATCCCCACCGCTATTAAGCATCTGTAACACCAGAGGAATGGTAAGTGCGTTACCAGCCTTTGAGAATGGAGTAGGCACATATCCAGAATCCTTGGTTTTTGTTGCTTATGGAAAGAATCAACAAAATTTATTCCGTTTTTCTTGTAATAATTACAACTTTCGGCAGCTGTGGACACGAAACAGTAGCCGCGTTAAATAAATAAAGCAATTCTTATCTTAAGAGGCCAAACATTTAAAATGGAGCGGGAGATTTTTGCAAGAGCTTCACTCATTTACATAGAAGTTTCCTTAAATAGATCTCTCGGTGAGAATGCTGCGCTGAAACTTTTGATAACAATGCTTTGTTCATCGTTTGAACTTAACGCATTTCTTAAACAGATTTGGCTGTCTCATGTAAGGTATTACAAAAGTTTTGTTTTTTGCATATATTAGACATTTTACCAATGTTTTTTTTATTTTTTAGTGTCGTCAACAGTATAGAAAATAATATTATATTTTTAATTAAATATTGAAAGTCAATTTTTTTAGTAATTTATAGCTGAAGCTTTATTAAATATCAGATCGCTTTAACATATATTACGGATTTTATGGCGTTTTATTTTTAATTCGCGCCGCTTCGGCTATCTTTAGTAACTGAATTCAGTAACTGAACGTAGCCGAGCTAAATATGACATCGGGTCGTCAAACATCGTGCTGTAAAGCATCCAAAACGTCGGGAATTAAATACAAGTAAATTAAATGCGAGTTTTATTCAATGTGTAGTATTCACGTAAATATAAGAAATCATTTTATCACTTTATAAATTGAAAAGCAGTCAACGTACTGCCACGTTGGTATAGTGTTCATAAGCGCAATCATGTAGTTCCGTGTTTGAATCCCGGTTCGGGTTAAAAAGCAGCCTGAAGTCAGCAAATTGTCGGTGTTACGGTAGTACGGAAAGCCGTTGGTACTGCAACTGATCTCTCTCCGGTCGTGTTGGATTGCCGTCCATTCGAACTATAAATGCGAGGTAATAGAGACAGCAACTGTGCTTGCGCACACACTTGTAAACTAAATTACTGTCCCAGGCAGATGGCTATTCTCCGTTAACGCCGGGTTGTGCCAATATTGGCTCTTGTAAAATTTACTTTAAGTAGTCAAATTATACTATATAAAATATTTAAGTCCAGAAAAATATACGAGTATATGTCATAGATACAACCTTTATTGAGTGATATCAAAACACGATATATTGTCCTTTGCTCGATCGAAAAAAAACCCGAAACAGTTCGATTTAAGAACCTTTTTTCGTTTTATATCGTTATTACAGCACGAAATTATATTAAAATTGCATGTACTTAAATGTACTTATTATAAAGTGATTTTAACTGATAATTTTTTTAAATCAAATTAGTGAAACGGCTCACCCGGAGACGCGCTCCTCCGCTTAGTGTCCAGCCGGACGTCGTTAAGGTTGAATCTGTGTCAAGTTGTTTCAGATACGCTCCCCGCGCTTTTGAAAAATTGCATATAAATATATAAAAACAAAAAAAAGATAACAAATTTGAAAAACAAACAACATCTGGTGACCAAAGTAATGTTCTAAGTAAATTAATTCGACCATTATTGTTTCCGCAAATGTATTTCTATGAAGATTTTGTAACAGTATAAGCGTATAGTACGACTATTATTGTAGCCGAAAATGTGTCTAAGCATAGAATTATTAATGCACAGAAGAACAGTAAATACCCAAATAACTGTTTGCAAATTGATTTTATTTCCACGGAAGTCGTAGATATATAGACTTTGTTTTGCTAATATCGATTATTTTGTCAGTTGACAAAGGTGTACAATGTCAGTTTGACTTTATGATTTCTTTTCAGAGAAATGGAACAAATTCAACAAAACTTTTAAACTGAAAACTCCTTTCTTAAACTGGATCCTCTAGCATTGAAAGCTGACCTATCGATTATGGTTGATAGTCATTTTCTAAGTCCCGATATGATGTGATCTTCATGGCCAAGAACTATATGTATAATTTACTAGGTTGATCAAAAAGTTTTCGGAATAGGACACTTATCAATGAGTTATAGAAATGCGTTCTATTTTTTCGAATCTTAAATTCGTTAGTAGGCAAAACCAGAAATAACAAAATTAAAAACTATACTCAATTTTTTTAAATTCAGATTTGGAGGGAATTTGATTCGTATGCAAAATGGAAAAACTCGAACAGGTGCGCTGAATTTAAACGTGGCAGAACCACCTGTAATGACGACACTCGCTCCGGGCAACCAACAACGACCGGTACGCAACGTTAAAAAATCGAAGAAATTGTCAAAGTAGATGAACGTGTGACTATCCGTTATTTAGCTGAGATTCTAAATCAGTTCAGTAAAAAAGTCAGTTTATTTTAACTCATATCTCAAAATTTAAGAAGATAGCCGCAGGCTGAGTTCCTTGAATGTTAACAGACGCCCAAAAGAAAGCAAGAGTTTTTTTTTTATGGGATAGAGTGACAAACGAGCACACAGTTCACCTGATGGTAAGTGGTTGCTGTGATCCATAGATATCTACATCTATCCTCAATAAAAAATCAAAATGCAGATGCGTTGTCACCCGTGAGGACTAAGGATGGAATGCCTCTTTTCCAGTAAAAAGGGGTCTCCGGTTCTCTTCACTCACCATACAAAACACAGCAGTGTTAAGCTGCTATTTTACGCTGGTATTCTGTAAGAGCGTGGTCCTTCCCCGGTCGAGCCGACCCATTCGTGCTACAACTATACTACTAATATAGCTGCAGCATGGCTCTACCACGTATAGTTGACATTTCAAAGCTCAATTTTGCAATAATTGAAGAAGATCCGGATTCTTTTAACGCTCGTTTTGCAACCGAAGATTAACCGTAGATGAAATCATTTTGACCGGGAGAGGAAAAACCAAAGAAAGGTGTGGAAAGGATCGTCTTCCCCACTAGCCAAAGTATTCAAGGTCCGCTGGAAAACTAATGGCCTCTGTCATCTGGGATGCGGACGGTATAATAATGATCGACTATTTAACTAAAGGAGAGACAATAACCGGAGATTATTAGCATCGTTTATCAAAAAACTATGCGAAAAACTAAAGAATAAACGTGGAGGTAAATGCTGCTGTTGCGTGCTGGAGTGCTTTTTCATCATGATGATTCCCCTACCAATTATTAGTAAATAAAAATAAATAACGAAGTAAATAATGCTATATCTAAATAAGTAAATTGGTTTAATGTTAATAACTTGCATTTAAATAGCACTAAAACGAAATGTATGAAGTTCGTGACTCCAAATGTCAGACAATTAAATACTAATGTAATTTTAAATGGGAGGAACTGAGTCTTGTCGATACCACCATTTTTCTTGAATAACACTAGACGCGAAGAAGCTCAATGGAGCCCCATATATCAAAGTTAGCAAGCAGACTTAGTTCTGCAGCATATGCTGTAAAAGATTAGAAATCTTACCAGTGTGGAAACAGCTAGACTTGTTTACTTTAGCTATTTCCATAGCATAATGTCCTATGGTGTTTTGCTATGGGGACACGCAACTGACACTGAAATTATATTTGTTTTACAGAAGGGCCATAAGAGCAATCTATGATTCTGTTTCTGTTTCATTGATTTGACGTAGCAGGCGCTGTCATGCAAGATGCTTGGTTTCAGTTGCTGCAGCATCCACCATATTCTCTAGCGGATAAAAAAAAACAATTTGAATTTGAATAAAACTATTTTTACGGATTTTATCGCGTTTAATTTTACTAATTTTGATTCCCGACGTTTCGGGTGCTTTACAGCACCCACGGTCACGGGGGGGACTGAGGTGTTTGACGTCCTAATGTCATAGTTAGCCCGGCTACCTTCAGTTTTTGAATATTAATTTTTGGTCCGATCTACGCAGAATGAGCTTACAGTATCTTGAAGTCTTGCAGTGGTATGCTTGGGTTTGGATTTAATTTTGTTAATTATAGGATCCCAAGCAGATGGCAGCACCCATCCATCTTCTCTATTGAAATTAGGATGTTTTTTAATTTCAATAGCCTCGCGTATCATCCTTGGTAGGAATCGGTGTTCTTTTGCGGTTTGTGGTCTATCAAATCTGATGTAATGGCGGGACGATCTTGAACATGTTCACAGACTGCAGACTTTCCAGAGCGTCGGTGCCTCACGTCAGCTATATGTTCTTTCACGCGGGTTTTAATGGATCTTTTTGTTTGTACTAAGTAAGAGAGATCACATTCACAATCAAGCTTGCACACTCCTGCATCTTGTAGAAGGATATTACATTTGACGGATGGTAAAAATTGACTAATCTTCTTCGGCGGCTTGAAGTATGTTTTAATAGAAGCTCGCTTCAAAATGTAGCCAACCTTGTCTGTGACTCCTCTGACATAGGCTAGTACAGCAGGCACACGCTCGACTATGGCCGGCTTGACTCAGTCACTGTGACCTAGGCGCGGGACCCGAAGCTTGTTGTCTTGCACTACTTGCTCGACGTGCTGAAGCTCGGCAGCCAGTTGTTTTTTGTCACAGATCCCTCGTGCTCTCTGAAACAAAGATTTTCCCACGGTAGCTAACTGTGATGGATGATGGTACGATTCACCATTTAAATATCGGTTGGTATGGGTCTTTTTCGTATACAGAGTGTGACCAATAGTGTTATCAGGATTTCGGATGACTCTAACATCTAGGAAAGCTAAAGAATTGTTTGCCTCTAACTCCATTGTAAATTGTATTTTAGAGTTAATGGAATTAAGGTGGTTTAAAAATACAGTTACTTTGTCAGATGTTAAAATTGTGAAAGTGTCGTCTACGTACCGCTTGTAGAATCTTGGATATACAGGAGCAGTAAGAAGGGCTTTCTCCTCAAAGTCCTCCATGAATATGTCGGCGACTATGTGAGATACGGTGAACCCATTGCTACGCCATCTACTTGCTTGTAGAACTCCTCCTTCCACAATAGATAGCCAGATGTAAGGCAGTGCTTTAACAGTAATGCATATTCTGTAGGCATGTTGTATTCTTCTAGCTTCCTGGTTATAATTGAGATGCAGTCTTCAATGGGTAAGCATGTAAATAGTGACTGAACATCAAAACTGACCATAGTTTCATTGTCAGCGAGATGTGGTCTTTATCTCACTAACAAAATGGTACGAATCCTTCGTGTGTGCTGGTTTGTCCTCTCAGCGGTGACAGAACTTTTGCCAAGTGTTGAGCCAATTTATAAGTTGGTGAGTCGATCTGGCTCACTATAGGACGTAGTGGAGCGTTTGGTTTGTGTATTTTTGGTAACCCATACAACCTCGGTGGTTTGGTACATGGTGGTATTATCAATTTACGTCGAGATCTAATTTTTCGGAGTAATTCTTTAACAGATCGCTTGTTGTTTTTGCTTTGTTGGTTGTAGGGTCTGTTTTGACCTTTTGTACGTACTTTCGTCAGATAAAAGTTGTTGTATTTTAGAATTATAATCTGACGTATCCATTACTACCGTAGCATTTCCTTTATCTGCACGGAGAATCGTGAGTTCTGGTCTATTGCGTAAGTTGTACAACGCTTTAATCTCGTCTTTGGGTAGATTTAGTTTCGGCACTGAACTTCGACGTAACAAGGACGAAATGTCTTGACGTATGGCCTCTAAATCTTCCTTTCCCACATTGTTTTAAACAGACAATCCTCAACATTACAGATAATTTCCTCATACAGGATTTTCGCGGTGTTATGCGAAATTCAGGCCCTTCGATAATACTTTTATTGTAGGTTCGTCCAGTGTTTGTTTTGACAGATTATAGACCGTGCGTTGTTTATTGTTTGTGTCTGTGGTCAACGGTTGTTGTGTTTCGTTTCTACGTTGCCATGGACGTTTGGCATTTGATTTGATAGTTAATTTTGATATTTTTCTATTTGTTTATTTTTGCATTCATTATATTTCGATGTTTCGCGTTTGTTTAAAGTTTCAATGCAATTATTAAAATCAAATGTCGTTAAAACTGTCTTTAACTCACTGGACAAATTGTCTATGGTATTATTTATGAATTGAAGATCGAACCGTTTTGCTGAATCACCGTTCGTAACAACTTTTTACTTGCCTGATTTAGGATCTTAGCGCTTCCTCGAATGTCCTTTTGGTTGATATTTTGACACACGTAGGAATGAGATTATGGTCTCCATCTCTTCAAGAAATTTAAAGATGTTATATATCTTGCACGCTTAGTTTTAAGATCTTCTAATCGGCGAATTTTATTTGCTATTACCAGTCCGTACTGGTTTACATAATGGTTTCTTATATTTACGCGAACACTACATTTGAATAAAACTATTTTACGGATTTTATCGCGTTTAATTTTACTAATTTTGATTCCCGACGTTTCGGGTGCTTTACAGCACCCATGGTCACAGGGGACTGAGGTGTTTGACGTCCTAATGTCATAGTTAGCTCAGCTACCTTCAGTTTTTGAATATTAATTTTGGTCCGATCTACGCAGAATGAGCTTACAGTATCTTGAAGTCTTGCAGTGGTATGCTTGGGTTTGGATTTAATTTTGTTAATTATAGGATCCCAAGCAGATGGCAGCACCATCCATCTTCTCTATGAAATTAGGATGTTTTAATTTCAATAGCCTCGCTATCATCCTTGGTAGGAATCGGTGTTCTTTTGCGGTTTGTGGTCTATCAAATCTGATGTAATGGCGGGGACGATCTTGTTCACAGACTGCAGACTTCCCAGAGCGTCGGTGCCTCACGTCAGCTATATGTTCTTTCACGCGGGTTTTAATGGATCTTTTGTTTGTCCTATGTAGAGACCACATTCACAATCAAGCTTGTACACTCCTGCATCTTGTAGAGGATATTACACTTGACGGATGGTAAAATTGACTAATCTTCTTCGGCGGCTTGAAGTATGTTTTAATAGAAGCTCGCTTCAAAATATAGCCAACCTTGTCTGTGACTCCTCTGACATAAGGTAGTACAGCAGGCACACGCTCGACTGTGGCCGGCTTCACTCAGTCACTGTGACGAAGCGCGGACCGAAGCTTGTTGTCTTGCAATACTTGCTCGACGTGCTGAAGCTCGGCGGCCAGATATTTCTGTCACAGATCCTCGTGCTCTCTGAAACAAAGATTTTCCAGTAGCTAACTGTGATGGATGATGGTGCGATTCACCATTTAAATATCGGTTGGTATGGGTCTTTTCCTATACACAGTGTGACCAATAGTGTTATCAGGATTTCGGATGACTAAAACATCTAGGAAAGCTAAGAATTGTTTGCCTCTAATTCCATTGTGGTGTATTTTGAATTTATAGAATAAGGTGGTTTAAAAATGCAGTTACTTTGTCAGATGGTAAAATTGTGAAAGTGTCGTCTACGTACCGCTTGTAGAATCTTGGATATGCAGGAGCGTGAAGGCTTTCTCCTCAAAGTCCTCCATGAATATGTCGGCGACTATGGAGATACAGGTGAACCCATTGCTACGCCATCTACTTGCTTGTGAACTCCTCCTTCCACAATAGATAGCCAGATGTACTACATGTCTCTGGTCGTCTCGGATTACCGTCCCATCGGGCTATGAGATTGAGGGAATAGAGCACCTGTGCTTGCGTATATACTTGGGCACTATAATCCTGTCCATCGCAGATGTCTAGCCTCTATTGAGACTGACCGCCGTGACCGAAATTTGGTCAGGAGGACATTCTCTCTATTATTATTTCTTTTTTGATCTGCTATATTATATATAATATTAATATTAATTATATATATATATAAAAGGCAAACCTGACTGACTCATCTATCAACGCACAGCCGAAACTACTCAACGGATTTCGCTGAAATTTGACATACAGACAGTTGTAATGACTTAGGCATCCACTAAGAAAGGATTTTTGAAAATTCGCCACCTAAGGGGGTGAAAAAGGGGCTAAACCTTTGTATGGAAGTCCGTCATTTTTTGTGCTAGAAGCCTGAAACTTGATGAGTAAACAAGTATTTCAGGCTCTTTCAGAATTCAACCCCTGAAAGGTGGAAAAGGGGTGATAAAATCCGAAAATCAACATGGGTATCATTTTTATGGTCTATCGGGTCGCTGATTACGAAAACAATGACTATTTCAAAATCCAACGTAGCAGACGGGAAATATCTACCATCATCCCCTGTGGGGGTGCGATGTGGTTGAAATGTCAATATGGGTGTCGTTTTATGGTTTTTTGGGACGTTTATTACGAAAATGGCATCAATTATGGTTTGAAACCAACATGGATGGAAGGATGGATACATGTATCTTTGTATGTAAAAATCATCATGGGTTGGGTGACTTGGGTGTCATTTTTAAGGGTTTTGGGTCGTAAATAACGTAATTTTTATTTATAGAATCCAACTTAAAGTCAAATTTAATCAAACAATCGCAGAATATTGAACCCATATATAAAAGATCTGAAAAGTGATAGTTGATAAAGCCTCTCCTTCAGAGTCATACAAAATTGTCATACATGCTGATAAAAACCATCAGAAGAGTATAGAGGTAGGTACAATGCACCAACTACAAATGAAATAGCTTTAGTGTTAGTGGATCAACAATTTGATCGAAGGGATATCATCCTCCAGAGCCGAAGTAATTCATTTCAGCGTATTAGTGAGATACATCAAGCATATGATGCGCTACAGTATCCATTGATGTTTTGCTGGGGGGATGATGGGTATTCAATCAACATACCACAAAGCGATCCCACAACTAAGTTGCCGCTTAATAAAACTGTCTCTTCTGCAAGTTTCTATTCGTATAGAATAATGACTAAAGAAGGAGAAAATAACTATTTAGTCAACTATCGTGCCCTTTTTAGTCAATATTTGGTGGATGAATACGCCAAAATAGAAACATAGAGATTAAATTATATCAAAAATAATCAAGCCAAATTACGTGCTGATAGATACATCCATTTAAAAGATGCTATTGGACGACAAGACGCAGAAGCCAACCAACTAGGACAAATGGTTGTCCTTCCATCATTTTTTAAGGGGCAACCTAGGTATATGCACGAAAGAACACAGGACGCTATGACCTATATTAGGAAATACGGCCAGTCTGATCTTTTTATCACTTTCACATGCAATCCTCGCTGGGACGAGATAAAAGAGCAATTGCTTCAAGGACAACAATATCATGATAGACACGATATAATTTCGAGGGTGTTTCGACTAAAGGTGAAAAAGATCATGAACTTATTGACAAAGTGCAAAGTATTTGGTGAATAGCGATGCTATATGTACTCAACGGAATGGCAAAAGAGAGGTCTTCCACATATTCATATTCTTTTATGGCTTCACAAACGAACAAACGGAAATACCGGATCCCAAACGTGACCCAGAGCTTCACGAAATCGTTAAATGTAATATGATACATGGTCTATGTAGAATTTTAAATCAAAAGCCACCATGTATGAAAGACAACATGTGCAGTAAACGATACCCCAGGGCTCTCATAAGGGAAACTCAAACTGGTGAAGATGATTATCCGCAGTACAAGAGACGTTTACTAGATGACGGTGGGTTCTCTGTAAAAGGCACAACCATAGATAATCGCTGGGTTGTCCCTTATAATCCAGTATTATTAAAAACATTTAGCGCTCACTTAAATGTGGAATATTGTCATTCGGTGAAATAAATAAAAGTATTATGTCTGTAAATACGTAAATAAAGGTTAAGACCAGGCATCGTTTGCTTTAGAGAATGAAAAGGATGAAGTTAAAACCTACACAAGTGGAAGATATATAAGTCCATCTGAGGCAGTATGGCGAATCCTTGAATTTCCCATTCATGAGCGTTTTCCTCCCGTAGTCCACCTCGCTGTTCATTTGGAAAATGGGCAAAGGGTTTATTTTAATGAGCAAAATCTGAGTGAAAGAGTGAATAATCCTCCAACAATCACACTCCTGTCCTTTTTCGATTTGTGTAAAGTGGATAACTTTGCAAAAACATTGCTCTACCTAGAAGTATCTGCATACTACGTTTGGGATAAAAGAAAGTTCCAAAGGAGAAAGAGGGGAGCAAACGTTGAAGTCTGGCCAGGGGTCAAAAAAGAGCACGTTCTGGGCAGGGTTTATACTGTGCATCCGAACAATACAGAATGCTATCACCTTCGCATGCTTCTTCATGAGATCCGGGGTCCAATTTCGTTTGAAGCGTTAAAAACTGTAGATGGTCATGTATATTCCACGTTCAAATCAGCGTAAAAAGGCTTGCTTCAAGATGATCAGCATTTGTTCGCAGCAATGGAAGAGGTAGCACTTTGCCAATCACCGCAAATGATTCGGGATCTTTTTACGATTATTTTAGTGTTCTGCCATGTATCAGACCCTTTAAGCCTTTCGGAGAAATTCAAAAAATACCTAACTGAAGATTTTAAAAGGCAATTAGAAAGACAGGGAGATGTATATAGAGTAAATAACAGATGTGGTATTTAACAAATGCCTTTCGGTAATAGATGATGCTGTATTAGCGTTGAGTGGTCGGCTACTAAAAGAGTATGGGTTACCTCAGCCAAGCAAATAACAACAATTTGAAAATAGAGAGTTTCTTAAAGAGACAAGTTACGACTTAGCATCATTAGAAAACACAGTTAAAAACAATGAAGGATCACTGAATGACGAAAGAAAAGCAGTTTACTATCAAATTAACACAAAAATTGAATCAAATGAGGGTGGAATATTATTTTTATATGCTCCCGGTGGAACAGGCAAAACATTCATCATAAATTTGCTATTAGCAAATGTAAGAAGTACTCGTGGAATTACTTTGGCTGTGGCTTCTTCTGGGATCGCAGCTACACTGCTTGAGAGCTCGTCCAACTGCTCATGCTACCTTCAAGTTACCACTCAATTTAACACCAGCTGATACTCCCGTTTGTAATATATCGAAACAAAGTAATTTTGCTAAAGTATTAAAATATACGAAAATGATAGTGAGGGATGAAATAACCATGGCTCATAAGAGTGGCGTAGAGACTTTAAACAGAACTCTACCAGATATAAGAGGAAATAAGAAGTTAATGGGTGGTGTAACTGTTTTGCTGGCTGGAGATTTTAGACAGACTCTACCAGTAGTGCCAAAGGGAACTAGAGCAGATGAAGTTAAGGCGTGTCTTAAGAGATCCACTTTATGGCCTCTAATTAAAATCCTCAAGCTCTCGAAAAATATGCGGGTACACTTAAGAGGAAAAGAGTCTGCTGGTGGATTTACGAATCTTCTTGAAATCGGCAACGGTGATTACCCGATAAATGACGGAATGTTAACCATCCCTAATAATTTGTGCACAGTTGTATTTACGTTACAGGAGTTAATATCCAAAATTTACCCAGATATTGCTCATATCCACGATAAGCCAATGGAATGGTTGTGTGGCAATTAACGATATACTGTTAACGATGCGTCATCTGTGGTCAACACAGATGACGCAATTAACTATCCTGTCAAATTTCTTAATTCACTGAAACCATCGGGTCTTCCACATCATAAGCTTATTCTGCGCGTACACTCCTGTTATGTTGTTGCGAAATTTAAAACCTCCTCAACTGTGCAACGGAACCAGACTAAAAGTAAAAGCGTTACATCGCAATGTAGTGGAAGCCACAATTATAACTGGATGTGCGCAAGGGGAAACTGTATTTGTATCAAGAATTCCCTTGATCTCGAGTGATCTTCCTTTTGAATTCAAACGAATACAGTTTCCCCTCAAAGTCTGCTTTGCAATGACCATAAACAAACTGCAAGACATTAAAATCTGCGGGTATAGACTTGAGAGAAAATTGTTTTTCACACGGGCAATTCTATGTGGCTTGCTCACGCGTAAGCTAGCCCAGTAGTCTATCTGTATTATAGTCTTGTACGAGAGGCCACGCTTGTGACTCCGGTAGTTAGTTGGGAGTAACCAACGCACTTTTAAGTTGATTTTTACTTAACTTTTTATACTACAGTTTTCAAATAGCTTTAATACATCTTTTAGTCATAAGTTTTTATTTTTCCTCTGCGCACACCTTTATAATAAATTGCATCAGAAACTAGAGTGTAGGAAACTCCTTAAATCACTTTAAATTCGAATGTACTTTTAAAGAATGGCAAACACAGAAAGGCACTAGCGATGCACAGCCATTACATTACCCTCCGAGAAATATTATAATTTTAATTTAATTGAAATATAATTGTTTTTTTTTTTGATTTCGCGCCAAAATGGATGAAATCCACTAAGATTTGGAAAAAATAATGTCTGTGGTTATGTGATCTTAAATCTTAAAAGTAGGTATAAGTCAATTGCTCCTTCACTAGTCTTGAAAATAATAATCAGCGTGATCAACGTGAAATCCGTAATATTGTACTGATCTAACTCTAATTGGTAAGAAACGTTCAATGTTGCTGCTATAATGTTGCAATGTTGCAAAAGTGCTGAATTCGATCGCCTGACGAAGCAAATGTTCCACACTCGACCAATTCCAAAACCGGCCGACCACAAACAACCACCCGATTATCTTAGTTTCCACGGTAGTAGTTTCAAAGTTGTTTACGTAAACTCATAATTAATTTAGAATACCTTTCCAATGATATACCACTAAGGAAATTTTAGAAATTTTTTGCATTACTTGTACTGTACTGTAGCAAAAACATGGATTATAATATAATATGACGGCTCTGTGGTGCAGGTGCAATGTTTAGCAATGAGTTGAAGTGCTACGGGCCGCGGGTTCGAATCCCGCAAGGAACAAGTATTTGTATGACCTACAAATAATTGTCCCGGGTCCTGGATGTTTGTCCTTGTTAAATTTATGTATGTCAATTGTCCCCACGATACAGGAGATAATCCTAGTGTTGAAGAAGGTTTAAAAAATATTTTGTTTTATTTTTTACCTTCAAATTGAGGTATAACTAAAAAGCATCCACTTGAACTTTTATAATTATACACTCTCGAAAACACATATTATGAGGGTTTCTAGTTATTGACATCGGAACCCTAATAACGATCGACTTTAATAGTAGTAGTAATAATAATAAATTTTATATTTAGTGGTCTAATTTGAAAATTACTTTACGCGGCAATTAACACAGATATTGGATTTTATACAATTTATGGATCGATTGTTGTACAACAAATTGCGTAGTAAAATTTATTACCAATTGGCCAAACAGCGTCCTTGTCCTTTGCGGTACAATCTATTCGCACATTATGGCGTCTTGTTATTTTATTTTATATTTTATAATGTAATATTATTTAAATTAACTATTATTTTATACAATAAGGGTGGATGACAAACGAGCACACAGTCCACCTGATGGTCAGTGGATATTGTGGCCCATTTGCATCGACATTTATCCTCAATTATAAATCAAAATTCAGATGCCTTATCACCTCTGAGATGGAATGCGCCGTTTCCAGTAAAAGGTAACACAGTCCACCTAATGGTAAGTGGTTGCTGTGGCCCATAGAAATCAATATCTGACATCCATTAAGAATCAAAACGCAGATGCGTTGTCACCCCTGAGGGATGGACTGCCTCTTTACTTGTGAAAAGGATCTCCGGTTCTTTACTTTCACCATACGAAACACAGCAGCTGCTGTTTCACGTTGTTTGATTCAGAGTACTTTGCTGTTTGATGTGTGCGAGCAGTCCGAGCCGAGCCAACCCGTTCATGCTGTAGCTATGTTTCGTGTGGCTATAACACAAGGAGGGAGGAAGTTATTATTTTTATACATATTAAATAATGTCATGTTATTTTAACAATGTATATAATATTTAATATTGTATATACATACATCAGATATATGTAGATAGTTTAACACGTTATTAACATTTTCGTTTTTTTATTATTTTAAAAGCTTTTAGAATGTAATAACGTTTATTTTATTTTTATTTGATGTAAGTAAGGACCATAAAGTTTCTATTTGCATTATTAAAAGACAATTTTTAGTGCAATAATATTTATTACGTAACTTTATAGACGTAAGAGATGACAGAGGGAATTATAACAGGATATGGGCAACATCATCTTCCTGATAACAATTCAAAATTATAAAATCTACGATTGCCAACCCAAGCGTGGGAACTATGAAAGAATTCCCCCTAAGAGCCAATATAACGGGGGAGGCCTTTGTTTAACTGTGGACTTTTATTGGCTGTAATGGAATGGAATGAATTTTAATGAAATGGAATATTTATAAATAAATACCAGTTTGACAAGTGAAAATTTAGACATTTAACGATTTAAGAAGCCGCATAAGTCCGGTCTCAAGGCTAAGTATACACTATTTTTGTTTTTAACTGCGCAAAGGGCTGAAAAGTTAATTGCCAAATAAAAACGTGGCCTCTAAACTTTTACGAGGGAATAAAGCTGTTTTGGTTTGGTGAGCGTTTCAAGAATATTTCCTTAAAATATACACGACAATCATTCTCGTTTTTACAATAAAAATTTTGTACCACTAAACGAAATTACGCATACTTATTATTTATGTTATTTTATTATTTTATTTATTTTTATAAAACTGAAGTTGCAAACGAACATACCGTATACGTGGGTGACACTGAAAGTTTGTAGAAAATCAAAAACTGAACAAACTGGCAAGTTCTTAGTTTTATTATATCGTTTCAAAATAGTGTCCATTTACATCAATACATCGCTGCATCCGATGGAACCACTGAGAAAAGCACTTTGCCACCTCGTCCTTAGGAGTCTCTTCGACGGCATTTTGAAACGCAGCCACTGCTTCCTCGGCGTCCATAAAACGTTTTCCTCGAAGTTTTTCTTTTATTTTCGGAAATAAATAAAAATCGCAAGATGCGAGGTCGGGGCTATAGGGCGGGTGACCCAGTAATTCCACGTCTGACGTCGCCAAGTAGTCGATTGTTTGCTTGGCGGTGTGCGACGAGGCGTTGTCGTGGTAAAGGAGGATCCTACTGCGAGGTCGTTTCTCCCGAACTTTCCAAGACAAGTGGCAAACAATTGTTAGTGTACCACTCTGCAGTAACTGTTTTTCGATCCTCTAAAACAATTGTTGCGCAATGACCTGTCCTTCCGAAGAACGAGACCACCATCTTTTTTCTAACGCTTCGACCTCTCTTCACTTTAGTTGGCAACTTCTCGGAAGGAAACACCCAGACAGCAGACTGTCTCTTAGTTTCAGGATCATAACAATAAATCTAGCTTTCGTCACCCGTTAGCATGTCGAAAACAGCATTTGAGTCACCTGCGTTAAATCTTTGAACCATTTCACGACACCAATCAACACGACGGAGTTTTTGGGCCTCTGTCAAATTATGAGGTATCCACCGGGCACAAAGCTTCCTGACCGCTAAATGTTCATGGAGGATTTTGTGCACTTGACTCATACCGATGCCTAAGCTTGACCGAATCTGCTGATAAGTCATTCTTTTGTCAGTCTCTCTCATACGCCGCACAACGCTGATGTTATCTTCAGTCGTCGAAGGCCTTCCCTCACGCAGATTTTTTTTAAATTAAAATAAATCAAATACAAAGCTTAAATTAATTAATCACGGTGTCGCAAAAACCTAACAAGGCTTATCATCGGTGAGATTAGTGCGACCACGTTTAAACTCATTAAAACAGTTGCAAACAGTGGCACCCATGTCGTGTACGAGATGGGGCTTCATCGTGAAAGGCCAATCGAAGTCTATCATAACTTTCTTGTTGACTTAAATGACATCGAAAGTCATAAAAAATCATTGTACGAAAATTTTCTCGCGTTAAATTCATGCTGAAGTGACACAGACAATTTTCAATTTGCCGCCAAATCGTAATCAAACGACAAATTAATAAAATACATACATAATAATATTGGCAAAGAGTTCCATTTTCAAAATTTGAACATATTTTTTTATTACAAGTGGCGTTTACAAGTGGCCAGTCCTAAAAACTTTCAGTGTCGCCCTCGTATACTTATGTAACTTTAAACAAAGAAGTAATCTTTTTAATTTTCATTTATGTTTTCATTCAATGATTCACATTACAATTAAATATGTACGTAATAGCAATATCACCAACATTTATTGGCATCTAATATACATACGGGCGCGCGCGCGCGCGCGCGCGTGTGTGTGTGTGTGTGTGTGTGTGTGTGTGTGTGTGTGTGTGTGTGTGTGTGTGTGTGTGTGTGTGTGTGTGCGTGTGTGTGTGTGTGTGTGTGTGTGTGTGTGTGTGTGTGTGTGTGTGTGTGTGTGTGTGTGTGTGTGTGATTTTGTGTGCAAGTATATTTATATATGTCATCCGTACGTGTATACAGGGTTATTTTGCAATATCCGGCCAAATTTGCAAAGAAGATTCAGAATAAGTAATATAGCCAAATGGTGCAGAATAATGTATTAAAAAAATCTCATACATTCTGTCCTTTTTATATTTTAAATTCAAAATGCGTGGTAATGTATTATTTTAAATTATTGTCATTCATAAATATCTAACGCCTACTATTTTACTACGTACGCACACATTCGTAAGGGTCGATCGGTCTGAAAAACGTTGTGAATTGAATCTCACACAGAGCAATGCGCGTACGCGTGATTGTTGCTCATAAATCACATTCAATTGGGGATAATCTATATAAATAAAATGATAGAGGTTTGCAGTAGTGCGCGCACCACGGAAAAACTACTGGATAGATTTCAATTAGGTTTTCTAAGTTTTATTTCTTAGACACTTGGCCCTTATTTAAAAAAAAATTATGGCAATATCTTCATATAATATAAAGTTACTAAAATTTTAAGAAACAACGATTTCTATACGGGATTTTTCACATTGTCAACTATACTTCACTGCTCTCGCGTTACTAACCCAGATAATTAATATTTTAGCAACAAACGGAATAACAAATAACATTGTTTACAAAGAAATTTTGTAAGCAAAGTATATTTTTGCTTGCGATCTTTTTGATGTTTTTTCCTTCGCACATACGAAAACTTTGTCAATATATCAAGCAACGCGGACGAAGTCGCGGATATCAGCTAGTTTCAAATAAAGGTAGGAAGCCTTATTTACTCGTATTTTCAAAAACTGCAATAACGGTATATCATTATTTATATATTTGAACTTAAGTTAAATATTTGGCTTTTATATTTTAATTTGATATGTTATTGTTTAGTAGTGCTAACATATTTTATTTTATATTGTATTGGATTTATAGTGTTATGTTTGGTTATTTGCTTTGTGGATAACTGTAATTGGTTTTTCGTGTTTAGTAATACAAGTAATAACGTTCAAGTGTTAATAAGCTGTTGTTATCCGGAATAAAATAAAAAGTAAAGTAAAACTAAGGACTGAGATGGCATGCCTCATAGCCTGTTATTGTACTGGCTCTCTATATCTTTCAGAACCGGAACACAGCAGTTAAAGCACTGTTACTAGGTGGTATAAATAGGTAAAAGGACGTTATCTACCCAGACGGACTTCCAGACATAAAAAGTGTCCTACCACCCAGTAGCATATGCGAGCGCTTCATACATGAGAATAATCGACTTGTCGATGGAATATTTCTTATTGTAATACAATAACGTTCATTTAAACTTGCAAAATTTTTTAAAGTGATTTTTGTCATTATTTTTTTTTAAACAAAGGAATTCGTTCCCTAAATCATATGGCCAAAATCAGATATTGAGTTATATAACAAGGAAGGTATGGTAAAGGTATGAGAAAATTGATACTATTTATCAAATCAATTTAAAAAGCATCATCATCATCATTATTACAGCCCTTCACAGGTTCACAGCTGAACGTAGGCCTCCCTCAAGTATTGAGCCACCTGCATCCATCAACTCCTTCAAGAAAGAATAAAGGTTCTCAATTGGAAGCCTCGTACCGGTAGGCGAAAAGTGGGGTGGCCCCTCATTGGATTGAGTGACGACCAGATAAAAAACATAACAGTAAAAAATTACAAAGTTTCATTGTCTATGTTATTATGTGTGTTGCCAATTGAGGTTGGACGCGTGGGTGAACTTTGGGGTTCTTGGGTTTTTTTGGGTTCTTTTTCAGATCCCTTGCTTTTACTTTCCACCCATCAAGTCGTAACGATATGAACAACCACAAGCCACAGAATAATCAATTAACAGATTCAACAAGCATATATAATTACGTTATTATGTCATGAGTTATGCGAACGCACATTAATCAACGCACATTCTGTTACATTTATCATCTGTAACTGTTGTATTATTTACGGCTGTCTTAGTTAAGAGTAAGTTTTTACTTGTGATTTTTCTTTAATTGTAACTTTGAGAGTCGTATAGTGGTATGTAATGATGAAGTTTGCTTTTTTGTCCTGCAGACCGAAGTTTGGTCACGGCGAACAGGCGAACGGAGACTAGATATCTGCGCAGGACAGAATTATAATGAACGAGTGTGTGTGCAAACATAGGTGCACTCTTTATTCCGATGCATGGGGGTTAAACATCTTCCTGACTCCGGGCTGATACTGAGAATTTCTTGAAGGAAAACCCCAAAAACTGATTACCACCGTCGAAGGCATGTTAATAAATAATAGAAATAGAAATGGATTTTTTTTATTCAATGTAGATTATAAATAATACTTATTGAAAGTCACTCTTTTGTTTAATTACCACTGGTTCTAAAAAAACCTCTGTCCTGGGAAGAACCAGCAAGAAACCCAGCGGGACTTTTTTTAAATAACAGCTTACAATCATGTATGTTGCACAATTAAAAACACAAAACAAATTAGAAATAGCTTGGTAGCACTAGTCTAGTCTAGTCTAGTCTAGTCTACTTAGTCACTTCATTGGGGTTATTATCATCCATAAATTCCTTAATATTATAATAACTCTTTTTATACAAACTTTGTTTAATAAAGTTTTTGAACTTTGAGCAGGTTAAATTTTGTATATTTTCTGGGATTTTGTTGTAAAAGCGTATACGTCACCCCATACATAAATTGCACAATACCAAACTCGGATCAATAAGTTGTAGGCTATACAAATACTTGTTCCGTGCGGTATTTAAACCCACGCCTCTCAGCGCTGCAACTTAATATAATAATAGATTAATATTTTTTATAGAAGTAAAGGTGACGAACGAGAACCCAGTCAACATACTATGGCCAATAGAAAGACACCTACGCCTGTTCTCGGTCCTGCAATATGCTTCTACCACGCCAAAATAATACTATCTTAAAGGTAGTACCATTTCGGCATGCTTTAACGAACGATTAAATTAAGACGAGGTATTGAAAAGTCTGTGGTTTTATAAACAACAGAAAGACTTCACTACATACCTTTCTTTAGAAATAGACACTCGTTAGTTTTTTTCTCATTTACTACCTGTGGAAACCTGCATGTCTTAGAACCTGCTCAGTAACAGTCAGTAACATATATGGAATGTACCTTTACTTTACAACCTAAGTCAAGCAAACATAAAAAACAGAATTGCAAAATCGAGTGGTTTTGGAAAACTTGGTAAAATATGCTAAATTTTATTAATTATATTTACATTTTGATGTAGTTTAACATTTCAATTTTATCCTACGACCATAAAATTTTAAAAATAATTATTATTATGTATAATTTATACTATCGATTTTTATCACTTGGTGAAACTCCATCTTCATTTTTGTGATTTGGTCCTCTTCCTCTCTAGCTTCATTTATTGCAGGCATGTTTGCATAATATGTTCGTTATTCTTAATATACCCTGATGATGCCGTGAGGCGAAACCCGTCGGTTTTTATAATTAGAATATTAATAATTTATAATAAATATTATGAAACTTGTACAAGTCTATATCCAAATCACAAAAATGATATTCATGTAATTAATTTTCTAAATAGCGTTGTCACGCTTATTATTCGCAGCTGTATAAAAAATATAACCTGTGACTTACTATGTATTTTCTAATTACCAGAACTTTTTATTTGTCTCTGAAATATATAAAATTAGTGTTACTATATGAGAAGACTCCATAGGATGACACCCGATATAAACGACCTCATAATTTCTATTAAATGCCCGGGGTCGGAAATTAATTAGGACCAGCGCTTGCAAGAAAACGATTATGTAGTTGTGATAAAAATTTATGGTATGTCCTACACCTTGCCTCCCAGCGCTGTTATTTTTAAAAAGTTTTTAAATATTGCTGTTTTTTAATACGAACAAACATTGATCTCCATTACCTCAATGTATAAAAGTTTGAGAACATGATATCTATACCACGTATTTTTGCGTTGTTTTGTGTTATTGTGTTGCTCGACAAGACTTCATAGAATACGTATTGCTATTGCAGGCTGACAACGAAGCAATCCTTTCTGACTCATTTTGTCGTTAAAGTCTAAATCCAAGTTAGAAAAGTCTAGGCCGACTTCATAGAACTAAAACGAAAAAAAATGTTCACAATAGACTCTGAAGAGTCGTGGTAGCTCAGGGGTAAAGCGCTCGCTGTAAATTTCACAGTACCCGAGCAACCCCCCGAACGGGTTCGCGCCTTGTCGTGGCGGGGGGGCTTAGTAGCCGTGGCTTGGTCACCCGCGGTGAACAAAGAGGAACCCCTTGACTGGCCCTTGGTGTAGGGCCGGCCCGAGGTGGCCACTCCGAGTGGGTTTGGCGAGCCCACTTCGGTTGTGTGTCGGTGGGCTGTATGGCGATGCGCCACTCGCCCTATCCTCCGCGACTTTGACAGGGCCGCACCATTGATGCGGTGGGGGTGGGGCCGCGAGGGGAGAGGAGTGTCGGTATTGCGAGGCGCCCCTCTCTGCCTTCCGCAGCCGAAACTAGGTTGGCGGCGGAGCCAGAGACCAGATCCGCCGCTGGGGTCGGGAAAGCGGGTGCTACTGAGCGCTCGATTTTCATGGCCCCATGGCCTCCGCGTATCGGACTCGGGGGGGCCTGTTACGCAGGTGGAGTTAGGACGTGGAGGGGGTGTGCCTTGTGTTCTTGGTGTGCCTTGCCTGAGAAGGAGAATGGGGAGGAGAGGTCCTTTCCAGAAAAGGGGCTGCCATGGGGCGGCCGGAACTGGTGGGGCCACGGATGTGTGCGAAAGCGTTCCTGAGGCCCTGCCAATATGCGGCGAAAGTGGAACACGATGGGGTTTTAGTCGGTGCGAGTCTGACATAACCCGCCCTTGCCCCCGCGAGGCGGGTATGCGTAGGCATTTCCCCATGTAAGTAAAAAAAAAAAGAAAAAACCCGCGCAACCCGGGTTCGATCTTAGCCGGCACCAATAAAACTTGAATATTTTTTAATTTATTTTGAAGACATGTGAAGTTCGCCAACATGCATTGGGGCAGTGCTGCGGACATTTCCTTGTCCTAAAACCCTCTGAAATTAGAGGAGCCCTGTGCCCTGCAGTGGGACGTATATATAGGTTTTAACTTAAACTTTTTTCATTCTGGTGGTAAATGTTGGTGTAGCCGAAGATGGTAAAGCACACTGACTAAGCAACAAAATCCTATTGACTCTTGCCTCGAAGACACCTACACTTTTACTTATAATCGAACGAAAAGACAGATGCTGGCAAATTATTTCACGCTGTACGCATTACAAACGACTTCGGATTTTTTCTTTGTTCAAATTGGTTTGAATACATAGCATGCCGACATCAAAGGGGTGAAAACTGGGCGAATGTCTAATGGTGTAAGGGAGAGGAAGGTATAGTAATAACTCAGATAGATTTTTCATAAATTGTAAAGCCATGCTGCAGCTCTATGCTCTCATGAATACCAGCGTAAAATAGCAGCCCAATGCTGCTGTGTTTCGTACGGTGAGTGTGAGAACATTTTTACTGGAAACGAGGTATTCCATCTTAGTCCTCAGGGATGATAACGCATCTGTATTTTGATTCCTAATTGAGGATAAATGTAGTCTGTGGGTATCGGTCTAATTTGTATGGGTTACAGCATCCACTTACCATCAGATGTACTGCTAGCTCATTTTTCACCCATATTTTATTAAAAAATACGTACAAGTGATGCGATTGCATACCTTTTTGAGGGAAGTTAGAGACAGAAATATCAAATGTAGGCTTTCACTGATAAGGTTATCGATTACATTTGAAAAAAATTATAAGACCATTGTACAACCTTAACTAGAGATGTAGACATACTCGTAAAATACTAAGTCCTTACGGCTCAAATTCACATTCGTCATGGTTTAAAAACAAGAAGATATAATAGTATTTTTATCAGTGCCAAGGCCGCAAAATGTTAATTGTCTTATAAAAGTGGGCATTTTTTTAAAATAGAATAAGGGTGACAAACGAGCACACAGTCCACCTGATGGTATGTGGTTGCTGTGGCCCATAGAGATCTATATCTATCTTCGTTTTCGATTTAAAATGCAGATGCATTGATCCGAGTTTGGCATTGTGCAATTTATGTATGTAAACTGCCCTCAAGATTCTAGTGTGGGGACTCTTTTTATAGTATAAGGGTGACAAACGAGCACACAGCCCACCTGGTGGTAAGTGGATGCTGTGGATCATAGACTTCTATCTTCAAATAAGAATCAAAATGCAGATGCGTTGTTACCCCTGAGGAATAAGATAAAATGCCTCGTATCCAGGAAAATGGGTCTCCGGTTCGCTACACTCACCATACGAAATACAGCAGCATTCTGCTGCTATTTTATGCTGGTATTCTGCGAAAGTGTGATCCTTGCCCAGTCGAGCCTAACGTGTATTAAAAAGAAAAGAAGGTAAACCCAAATAAGCAAAGTGTAAGTCCAAATGCTAACACCGGAAGGAATTTAAACCCAGTACCGACGGCTATGTCAGTAGTCATCTATGTATTAAATTTATTCATTAATTTATTTATTCATTACAGTCCACTGCTGACCTTATGCCTCCCCTATTGGGCCTCATTGTGGTGATATTTGCCATAGGCCATATTTGGCAGGCCGGTTTCCCATTGCAGTATTTTATTATTTTTAATTGTTTTACCTGAAAGATGATGCTCCCCGTTTCCTGTTTCATTTTTCTTACATAGCCAATATCTCTCTATCTATTAAATAAAACCTCCATAATTAATTTACATATAAAAGTCACAGCGCCTCTTCTTTACGGCATGTGTGACCGTTTGTCAACTTTACTTTTTATTTCATTTAAAAAAAACTGAAGTGACAATTAAATTCACAAACCCCCTGAAGGTAATTCTTTACTGCAGTGCATGGACACCTGCAGTAAACTTCAAACAAAAAAGGCAACAGTTGCATTGATACCTCTGAGGATTAAGATGGAATGTCTCACAACCAGTAACTATATTGACTCTCTATACCCTTCAGACTAGAACATAGCTGTGCAAGCACTGCTTGCACTATGCTCATACTTAGTTGGCGGCAGAAATGGGTAAGAACGTGGTACGTCCCCAGATGGATACCTTGGCAGAAAAGGGATCCTACCACCTAGTAAAAACTTTTATAATACTACCGACTTCAAACAGGAGGAGGTACTCAATTCGACTGTATGCTTTTTTTTATGTGTGTTACCTTATAATAACCACTATAAGTAACTATATAAATTATAACTTTTCTGGGTGAACCGACTTCGATGATTCTTTTTTTATTTGAAAGCTGGTGCTTCACATGTGGTTCCATATAAATTCGATCAAGGTTTGACCAATAGCTTTGGAGTTATTCTTAATAAATTATATTGAAGTCGGTTGTACAAAATTTAAAACTGTATATTATTGTCAATAAAAATATTGTCTGATGTGTTCATAAACATCAAAACAATACTTGTGTCGTTGTAGGGAGGATATGCTTTAATCGTTACGCTTGTCAGGTGGACACTGGTCTACTACTTAGTCACGCTTGACGATCGCAGTCTGGTTATTTTAAGTCTGGCTAAAACAATAGTTAATAGTTATAACGTCATTTTTATCGGAAGTCATAAAATCTTTCTGGTATATTTTTTTATAACATAAATTTCGTAATGCTTAGTCGCTACTTTCATAAGCAAAATTTTCTATAAACACTTGTTAAATCTTACCCTAGTTACCCTCCAGTTTTGCATAACAACACATACAATCAAAACAAGTTTAATGAGTCGTAAAAAGATTATAATAACGACATATTAACAGTAAGTGTCTATAAAGGTGCAGGCATCTCTTTTTCGCAGGTTTCATGAAAATCGTAAAGTATGTTTAAAATATCAACAGACATAACGTTACAATGTTCTTAATTATCATCATCATCCCAAGCATCAATTCTACTGCTGGACATGGCTCCCCCAATGAATGCCAGGTCTTACCAGGTCGTCACTCCATCTTGTACTTGCCACTTGTTTTTTCATATCATTCTAAGCCAGCGTTTAGCTAAAATCCCAGCTGATGATAAATGGTGATGTAGCCTAAGATGGTGAAGCGCTCTGACTTAACAAAAGCCTATTTACTCTTGCCTTGAAGACACCCATATTATAATTGGATGGAAACACAGATGCTGGCAACTTATTCCACTCCTTTGCTGTACGTAGATGAACAATGTAGTAAACCGTTTGGTTCAAATACGTGGTAAGTCAACAACGAAGGTGAGACTCACAGTATGACAGTACCATAACAAAGAATATTAACTTGAAAAAGTAATTTAAATATTAATAAAAATAAAGTTATTATGTATTGTGATGACATAGAAGCAAAAATTTGGGCACAATGTTAAATAACTGTTTAAAAGGACATCAGGTTAGTAATTGTTGTATGCCTGGAACATCAACTAGTCATATAATAGAATAAAGTTTTAACTAGTAAGTTTTGCCCTAATAGCACATTAATAATTCTTGTTGGGAGAAGAGGCAATGTAAACAAAACTCAATTATTAAAATATATTGATCATCTAAATACTTTAAATGTACATAAAATTATTTTGTTTACATTGCCTTACATACAAGGGTTGGCCACAGGAAAATAAAATAAGATACAATTTAAATTTATTAATGAATAACTTTTCATTTAATAACAATATAAACTTGACATCTAATTGTTATAATTATAATAATATAATTAATTTAATAGACATAAATAATTTAATTAAGAAATTTTGACTAGAGATAGGTATTACCTATCCAATATATTTAAGACAGATAGCAAATGTGCTATCTTATTGTTTATATATTAACTCAGCCAAGGACTTGGCTACACCGACATCTGCTTCTTTTGAGCAGTGTAATGACTTAATATGTAATTTGGAATCAGTTCAAAGTAATTTAAATTAGAAAATGAGACAATAGAGGTAATCTCTAGCAGTTATAATAATTTAAATAATTTAGAATGTAACACAAAACCTTCATTGTATGACTCCACAGAGTGATAATAAAATTGTTTACACCTGGTGCATCAGAATATACAAGGCATGATAGGCAAGAGCTAGAAATTGAATTGTTCTTAAATAGCAACAATATTCATATTTTATGTATTACTGAACATTAGTAAAAAGCTTATAACATAATGTTTAATTTCAGTAATCACCAGGTGGTCAGTTCGTTCAATAGAGAAACGGTTTTAAGAGGTGGCTCGTTAATATTAGCTAGTAAATTATTATCATGTAGGAACGTAAAAGATATTGTGAGCCTCTCTGTTGAGCGAACTGTAGAAATGGCATGTGTTGACTTTGAGTACCTCATTGTTGTGAGCGTCTACAGTCCAACATATTCTATATACAATACTTTTGAAAAAATTATGGAGGAAGTTTTTGTTAAGATATATAAACAGAATAAATCTGTTGTAATATGTGGAGACTTTAATATCAATCTCCTACAAGCTTCCTCCACCAATATAAAATTTAGATCATTGTTTAAATCATATGGTCTTTTAATTTATTTTAGAGCCAACGTATTACTGAATGTAGTGCAACATGTATAGATAACGTTTTACAAATGTTAAGCCGTTGCATAAATGTATAATTCAAAAATTGAGTTCTGATCACTGTGGACAGTTAGTTTCGTTACCTTATGTTCACAAAAAGCAAGTAGATGAGAAAATTGTATTTGTTCCTGTAAATGCACGTCGCTCGGAGAAGTTTAAGTAACATAGTGAAGAAACTTCCATCACTTTCATACAAAATGATCCTAATTTTTGTATGGAACAGTGTTTAAACTTATTTGCAATTAATTTGATAATATTTTTACTTCTAAAACGTTCTCCTTGAACAGTCGGAAGGCTTTCAATGAATGGGCGACAGTAGGAGTCCATAAGAGACAAAGGTTATATGAACTTTACCGTGAAGGTCATATAACCCTAGCGTCGAATTTAGGGAATATGTTAAAAATATTCAAAATATTTAAAGGTGTGCTCCAAAGCCAAGTCTTTGCATTTGAGCAACAAAATTAAGACGGCTTCTAATAAATTAAAATGACGTGGAGTATAATTAATAGTGAAACTGGTAAGGTCAACTCTCGCAATTCAAACTACCGGTTGAGTTTTAACAACAAATTAACGGAATCAGATCAGGATGTTGCAATGGTTTTGAGAAGTATTTTACGGATATTCCGATCTTAACCACTATGTCACTGAATTCTTCTCCTGCCGTCGCCGAATCATTGCTTAAACAAAATGTAAATGCGTGTACAAAAATTTTACATTTCATAAAATATCATCAAAAGATGTTGTAAAATATTTTAAAACTATTGATATTAAGAAAACTGCTGATTTGTGGGGGATTTCCGTTAAAGTTATTGCGTCTATAATCGATATAATCGCGCCTCAACTAGCTATTATTTTAAATACTAGTATCGAATATGGTGTGTTTCCTGATTTGATGAAGCATAGTAAAGTAATACCTTTATTTAAATCTGGTAGTACATTAGACCCCGCCAGTTTTAGACCCATTTCTGTACTGCCAACACTAAGTAAAATTTTTGAAAATATTATTCTTGATCAAATGTTAATTTTTTTTTAATGTTAATAATTTACTTCATACAAATCAATTCGGTTTCACAAGGGGTCGCTTGACAACTAACGCTGGTGTTGAGCTGATTAAATATATTTTCAATGCATGGGAGAATTCACAGGATGCTTTGGGTATATTCTGTGACCTATCCAAAGCCTTCGATTGTGTTCACCATGAAACATTAATCAGAAACTACAACACTACGGTGTAAAGTAATGCTCTTAAATTAATTGTTTCATATTTAAGTAACAGAACTCAAAAGTTGTCATTAATAGTATGAGCTCTTCGGGTCGATAGTACAAATGGGCGTGCCTCAAGGCTCAATTCTCGGCCCCTTTCTGTTTCTTGTATATATTAATGACTTACCTTACATAGTGAGGGATAACCATAATATAGTATTATTTGCTGATGACACTTCATTAATTTTCAAATTAAAACGACAATTATTAAAATATGACGAAGTAAATAATGCTATATCTAAATTAGTAAATTGGTTTAATGTTCGTGACAGGTTTGAAGTTCATGACTCCAAATGTCAGACAATTAAATACTAATGTAATTTTAAATGGGGAGGAACTGAGTCTTGTCGATACCACCATTTTTCTTGGAATAACACTAGACGCGAAGCTTCAATGGAGCTCCCATATATCAAAGTTAGCAAGCAGACTTAGTTCTGCAGCATATGCTGTAAAAAAGATTAGAAATCTTACCAGTGTGGAAACAGCTAGACTTGTTTACTTTAGCTATTTCCATAGCATAATGTCGTATGGTATTTTGCTATGGGGACACGCAACTGACACTGAAATTATATTTGTTTTACAGAAGAGGGCCATAAGAGCAATCTATGATTTAAAACCTAAAGAGTCGCTCAGACAAAATTTAAGGAAATTAATATATTAACTTTGGCCTCAATACATTTATGAAAATGTAATGTACGTACACAAAATAAAAGTAGTTATACAAAAATAAGTGATATTCATTCTGTAAATACTAGGAACAAACACAAGCTAGTAGTACAATTACTCGACTCCACCGAGTCAGTAATTCATTCTTTAGGCGATGTATACGCTTTTACAACAAAATCCCAGAAAATATACAAAATTCGACCTGCTCAAAATTCAAAAACTTTATTAAACATAGTTTGTATTAAAAAGGTTATTATAATGTTAAGGAATTTATGGATGATAATAACCCTGGGAATGAGGTGTTCGCTGCCAGGCTGTTTCTAATTTGTTTTGTGATTAATTGTGTAATATACATGATTGTAGCTGTTATTTAAAAAAGTCCCGCTGGGTTTCTTGCTGGTTCTTCCCAGGACAGAGGTTTTTTCGAACCAGTGGTAATTAGACAAAGAGTGACTTTCAATAAGTATTATTTATAATCTATATTGAATAAAAGTTTCTGTTTTGTTTCACCGAACGTCTGGCTGTCCGATGGTGGAAGGGAAAGCGAGGAATTGAATTATGCAATGCCTGCGCACACTCTCCAAAATGCATCCTGCGCAATACTTTGCGCCTGTGTTCGAGGCTGGTAAGATTGGTTTTAACCAAATTCGGGTCACCAATAAGCCTCTTAGCACGCCTTTCCATTGAGTTCAAAGCTGCTAGGTGGCATGCGCTTTATATAAAGTAAGCAGCTGTCCCAGCGTGAAGTAATGCCGCACCTTTGCAAGGACTCCCATCTTCCTTGCAGCTGCTTTGTCCTTGGACTCAATGAACCTAAAATGACATTAAAAGAAGAAGTAGGTAAATCAGACTCTATAAATGTAGATCGTCTTTTCAATGGTAAGTATATATATCAGTAAATGGATAATTCATCCAAATTTTTACTGATATTTTTGAACACAAAAATTAATAAAGTCAATCATTCATAAATTTTTTAAAGGCTATCAAAGTCTACTGCTATACATGGGCCTATATTGGGTTTATTTTCATACACCGCCACTACATCTTCTTGAAAATAAAACTCAAATTAAAATTAAAACTGCGGCTGCCAATTCATCTGCCCATCGCGGCAAATATCCATGGACCTTCCTCTTGAGTAAATCAATGGAGCTTATGTTCAGCAATGGACCTTGAGAGGCTGTAGTGATAATAGTAATGATGAAAATAGCGAAATAATTTCTGCGCGTAGCATATTTTTATTTTATTAACAACAAAAATTGTAATAGTGAAAACGTTTTCGCTCGGGGCAGTGCAGGCTCGCCGCTAGTATTTTATAAATTTGGTCATCTAGCAGTTCTGGAAATGAAATTGAATTAAGTAGCAGTTCTGGAAATGAAATTGAATTAAGTTCATTACGAGGGTGAGCCCTGAATAACTCGGAGTTTTATTTGAAAAACCGGCATCCTACGCACAAAGCAAAGCACAGTCTTAAGCCACCTGCATCCATTAACTTGTGGGGGGTGCCCTACATTTCGCTTACTGGTACAAAGTTGCCACTCGAAAACATTTCTTCCCCATCGGTTGTCGGTTCTTGGGGCAATATGGCCGACCCATTGCCACTTCAGTTTACTAATTCGTTGGACTACATTGGTTACTCTGGTTCTACTGCAGATATTCTCATTTCTTAGTTTATCACGCAGAAAAACCCCAAGCCCCTCTCCATAGCTCACTGAGCGATGTCGAGCTTCCTTATACTTTTTTGAAAATTAAAAAAAAACCCACTGCCACCATCCCAATAAGTATTCCCCATTAACATTTATCTATTTAAAGTAAATATAATTGTACCAGATAGTACAATATATAAATCAGCACTTAAAATTTCAATTAACAATTTCATGGATGCTGGCGGGGATTGAATTCGGGGTGCTCACGCACTGTAAAATTTACGGTAAGCGTTAGGCTCAGCCCCTGAGATATCATAGATTGTTCGTGTCTACCAATCAAACAATAAAGCGTCATTACGTGACTGAGAATATATTATACAATATTTTATTAAATCAATCAATTAATTAAAGGTGAGTTCTGTTTTTATATTTTGTTATTATTTTGCTTTTAATATTTAGCTTTTAACAATCTATATGTAATGTGTAATGTTTTCTGTTGTTAGTGTTAGACCAAGGTATGGGGTGTTGCGGCGCGTTTCTTGTTCCGGTTCTGGTTTTACGATGTCACAGGGGTCATTGTCCAATAGAACTCGGCATATTGCAATTTAATGCTCATTACTGAGGCATTAAGGCCCTCAGGCCTAGTGTAGCGTTTTGCAAAGCGTTCTGCGAAGCGTGCGGCGTAGCGGCGTGTGTTATATATTATTAGCGGTCACGAATCAATACATAAATAAAAAGCGTGTTTGTCATGCACGCAGAACACTGCAATCACATAGCACTATCAACTGCATTCAAAACAAGGAGCTCCCAGTTTTAATAGTGAAGACATTTAGTACCGCGAGTCGCGGCGACAAATTTTTGTTGACGTACAAAATTATGTTTTACAAGCGACCCACTCCGGCTTCGCTGGATCATTTAGATTTTAAAATTTTAACATTTTAAGATAACCATCAGAGACTATTTATTATATCAATTTTTCGACTTTCGAGTTTTTTTTAAATTTAGCCTAGATCACTCCTGGCATTGCTCTTTATCTGTTAGTGAAATTTCATTACTATTAGTTTATATAGCTATTCTGAAGAAAAGCTAAACGAAATCCTGGACAGATAGAGATACAGACGGACAATTGAATAGACAAAAAAAATAGTTATTCATGTCTTAATAGCAAGCAAATAACCCCCTCAGCTCAGTAAAACACGGTTATTTCAATATTACAGATAGACATTTCAATTTTATTTATATGTATGTTTAGATTATAAAATGTATAATATTCTACTGTATTTGAAAACCGAATCAAATAATAGTGTGAACTCATATTCGAAATTTAAGCTTACTTGGAGAGGTTCACGAGAATATTACTATTGTTAGTAACGATGGTAGTCAAAACGCAAAATATGTGGCTAAATTTAATTACAAGAGATTCATTTAGACTACATTCCCTCCCATTTATTGTGTTTTAAGTGAAATTATTAGACAGCTTAACGCCGCAAACGTCGAGCGTCGACATTGCAAAGCACCTTAAAGGAATTATTTTGACAGATGCCATCTTGGCTCAGTGATGCAAAAAGGTCATTATGGTGGCTTCAATTTAAAGTTTATAAAAGTGCATTGTTAAAAAATTTTAAAGGTTTAATTAAATTGAAAGTAACAGTTAGTGTATTTCAGCGGTGATCATATTTTTCGTGAATTAAAAACCATAACATTTATCAATTTGGTGTGTTGCAAAAAATTGAATTGATTTCAGTTATTGGTAATTTGGTGTATTGTAAACATACGGTATTCGATACATCGGTAAATCATCGGCTCTATTCGTATTCTCTCCGAACGGAAAAGGAAGAAATGTTATTCATCACCAAGTGTTACGATGAACGCATTAAAAACACCAAAAAATAATTTTCAAAACAATGAATTATGATTTATTTCATTTCAATAAATTCATGATCGTACTGATTTTTTTTTTGTTTCAATGCACACAAATTCTAGGGAAGATTCGGTTGGATGAAATCCTACTCGACTAACTGGTTGACAGGCATCGCACAGCCTAACCTACTGGAGATAGTGACATGAAGTCCACGCGGGCGATGCCGGTCACGAACAGCTATTATTTAATATGTTTGGTATTATTTCTAACGGGTTTAAAATACAATAAAATCTGAATGTCCGTTCAAAGATACGAAGTGGTATTACACAATGAACGTTTATAGTAGAAAGAGTACTTTAACTTTTCAATTATTATAAACTAGTTATCTATAGTTTTGTACAATATAGATGATATTTATATTATTCTATATATATTATTACCCAACATAACAACACATTTATGAGGTACCATTACATATTGAGAGGACTCTATCGTGAGCAATAACATTTAATGTGTTGTCAGAATTACGGCAACGAAACGTGGAACGGCTTAAATTGACGTAATATCAAAATAATACCCACTTACATATAACGTTTTATATCACACTGTTATTCTATGCATTGGCTTAAGTACAGTTTCCACAAATATTGGCTAACGATTTCTTATGCAAGTAAGTGTGACAGGGGAGCACACAGTCCATTTCATGGTAAGTGCATGCTGTAGCTCATAGACACCTACGTCGGTCTTCAAATAAGAATCAAAATTCAGATACGATGTCTGCTATTTGTCAAACCAACATCAAACACAATATTACGATTTTACATATTACAACTTATTTATGCAGTCATATTAAAGTCTACTGCTCAACACAGACCTTTTCCATAGATTGCCTTATAGGAAGGATTTATGCCATAGTTGCCACGCTTTGTAAGCGGGTTGGCCAGTGTTTTTATTTTTAGTCGTTATTAGGAAAATGCTGCCGCCTATCTCATATATAATAAAACGCAATATTGCTTGGCATTAAATAGTACTCATTCTGTAAACAGTTTTTATCTAAATCTCAAATGTTTGCATTGCTGCATCTTAAGGGTATAGAGAGCCAGTGAAATTACAGTATGTGAGGCATTCCATCTTAGTCCTCAGGGGTGACTGTAAAAAGGGTATCCGGTTCTCTACACTCGTCATACGAGACACAGCATTATTCTGCTGTTTTAGGCTGGTATTCAGTAAGAGCGTGGCCCTACACCGGTCGAGCCGATCCATTCGTGCTGCAGCTATAACGTAGATGAAGATGATGTTTTATTAGAAGATGTTTTCTCGCACAACTTCCTTGTGGAACCGATTACCACCAGCGATTTTTCCGGACCGATAGGACTTAGTGACCTTCAAGAAAAGAGCCTACTCCTTTTTAAAAGGCCGGCAACGCATCTGCAATTCCCCTGGTGTTGCAGTTGTTCATGGGCGGCGGTAGTCACTTATCATCAGGTGAACCGCAGGCTCGTTTGCCCCCTCTCCTATAAAAAAAAAAATCTGAAGCATTGCTCTGCTAAAATCCACATCTACTAATTAACCATCACGCTGTCTGGGTGTTTGCCATCTGACGTAAAGAAGATAGTTATACTTCTAACTATCGGAATCCATTAGATATTTCTTGTATTTCACATAATCGATTCTAATGACACCTACAAGACGAAATGGGATCATAGATTCTATTACAACGCCACATGCTTTTATTTCATGAATAATATCAGGCCTTTTGTTATCAATATACGCATTCGAACGAAACGGTTTGCTTCGTCTTCCGTAATGCGCACAACAAAGAAGCGGAATAATTTTCCGGCGTCTGTCAAACCAAGAGTAAATAGGCTTTTGTTGTGCGATTTACCATCTAGAGATTTTCCACCATTTACCACCAGGTGAGATTATAATATAAATATAAAATATATTATTATTATATATATTTATATTTATATTATATTTTATTATTATAATATACTAATATACTATAGTCAATCACTGGCTTAATAATAAATAAATAATACAGTATTAGGCAGTGGTTGCCAATAAAGACAACCGTGTAGCGGTGTTGTAAAAATGTCCACTATCTCATAATGTCCCGAGGGTGTCGTGTGAGGCGAAAGGGAAACAAACTAGGAGATAGGCAGCAGCGTCTTCCTAATTACAATTAGATAATATAAACTGCTGTTGTCATCCCGCTTGCCCAGCCAAGCAACCGATGGGACAATCTACTGGGAAGGCCTATGTTCAGGAGTGGACTTTTGATAAGCTTTAATGAATGAAAGATGAATGAGGCAGTGATTGAAATTTTACATCTTACATTCTTCCGCAGTTACTTAATTAACCTTTTATATTCAGCAGAAGTTGCGGTGCTTTATATGCGCCCCGTTTTCTTTACGAGTTATAATTTTTCTTGCGCATAACAAACAACCAACCGTCATAACAGCACCGAAACATTTTTTTTACAATTTAAATTTATTACTTTAAAATGAACTTAACTTTTGGATATGTAACCGCTATATTGTTTTATAATAAGTTAAAATATGGGAATATTTCAATTTCAGAATTAAAATAAATTATTTTAAAATTTTATCGCGTTTAATTAGGGTAATTTTATTCTAGCCTTTTCTAATATTACCATAACCTAAGCGCGGTATAAACAGCGGTAACGAGCATACAATCCTCCTGATGGTAAGTGAATACTGTGGTTCACAGACATCTACATCTCTCCATGATTAAGAATCAAAATGCAGATGCGTTGTCACCCTTAAAGACTAAGATGGAATGCCTAGTTTCCCGTAAATAGGATCCCCATTTACACACTCACCTTACGAAAATACAGCAGAATTAAGCAGCCATTTCACGCTGTTATTCTGTGTGAGTGTGGTCCTTCCCCGGTCGAGCCGATCCATTCGTGCTGCACCCATAATATAGCTGTAGCGTGGCTCTTCAACTTATTAAATTATTCTTTTCATTTTAAATAGGTTCTATAGTGATATCAATTCGGAAAAAGAAATTTAAAGAATGGAAAAACAGGGGATGTAGTTTTGAATGTATTTATAAAATACAAAACATTCTTGTTGTTACCTAGAACTTGTGATATTCCTAACGGTTTTCAAAAGGGGCAAAAGTTAAACTTTAATAAAAAGTCAAACATCTTCAAAGTACATACAAAAAATAATTATTTAATTTCCTTTTTATTTTTTTATTTTATTAAAGTATTTAGTATCGTGAGGGGCGACTATAAGAAATGTTAATAAAAAATTCGCTATATGGCGATGTAACTATCTCGTTAACTCCAACTGTAAAATAGCCTGATTGCCATCGGAGGGCAGCGTCAAAGTGCAAGACATCTGGTACTGTAATCATCAATCCGCATATCAATCGTGCCGATTAAGTCAAATCCTCCAAATAACCTGAAAGTGCCCATGTTCAACAGTGTACTTTTCGGGGAGATAATGATAAAGAAGAAAGGATTTAGATTTAATTTTATTTGTTAAACTTTTCTGATTATTCTACGCTGTGTTATAAAAGATAGACGATAGAGTCAAAGCTTTTCTCCTGCACATCTTAAAGGCTGTAGCTAGCAAATAAAATCACACTGTACTATGTTTTTATTCACTTTTCAAATACTGTGAAAGGGAGAGAAAATTTAATAAAGTCAGAAAAACTTCTTAGTTCACTGTTATCGCAGTCTCAAATCCTTTGACTTGTGTTAAGGATTTTATGTGGCGTGTGAAGAACTTTATTAGACATTTGATATTTGTTATTTTAAACAGACAATTATTATACTTTTTGTTACTTTTTCTTATAAAATGAAATGTCATACCTCACGTTATTATTGTGTTATTCTTTCTTCTAATTTATTTCCAACAAGCGTTTCTTTAATATTTTGGTGTTAATGTTGATTATCATCTTTACAGCCATTCACAAGTCAACACTATGCCTGCCAGTACGAGGATGCAGTACGAGGATGCCATTCGGTTTGGTTTTTTTGCCACATTGCCACCAGCCGACTTCTCTACTTTGATATACTTATTTGAAAATAAGCTTGAAAAATGAGCACACAATCCTCCTGATAGTAAGTGGATGCTGTGTACTATAGTCACCTTTATTTATTAACGAATAAGAATTAAAATGTAGATGTGTTGTCAGCCCTTAGGACAAAATGCCTCGTTACTATTAAAAATCTCCGGTTATTTATAATTACCTTATTTCCATATACACACTTTACGAAACACAGCAACAATAGGCTGCTATTTTACGCTAGTATTCTGTGAGAGCATGGTCTTCCCGGTTAAGCCGATTCATTCGTGATTTAACCATAATTCAGCGTGGCTTTGCTACATTAAATGTATGTTTATGTTAGTTACTTTTGTTTTTCTGTGGATATCCTCATTACGGATTTTATTACGCAGAGAATCCATCGCTCGTTGAGAGGCTATAGCAAGAGGTAATTGTTGAATGATATTCTTCATAGACAATATTTATATTATGTTCAAGAAACGTATACTTACGCGAGTAAGCATCAATTATTTACGAGTTGGATTTTCAACTTTATTTACATACTGCGTAAGTAAATTCGAATGATATTATAGCTGTTTCTTACGAAGTCTGACTTCGACCATAACCGTATCTCCTTCACTTTTATTAGTTTTATTTCGAAGAAGAGTATAATAATGGGAATATGTATTGGAAATAATGTGAATCTGTATCGGAGAGAATTTGATATTCACAAAGCGTAAGTAAAGATAAACAAAATTCTTTTGAATTATTATTAAGAGTTTGATGTATTTATATTAGTTTAAAAAAACAAAACTGAAGAACAGCTTTTATTGATAGCGATAAGAAACGTATATATACGTTTATAATAGAAATTATAATATATTTTTTGTAATGTACAAAGTTAGACTTAACGTTTTAAGGCGTTTTCTATCAGTCAACTTATAAGTAAGCAGAGAACGCTGCTTTGGAGATGCAATATGATTTGAAAGGGAAAGAATTAAGGATCACCAAAATAACTAAGTATATGAAAATTAACAAAGAATATATTATATTACTTATATAATTATACATTAATAAACATACACACACATATATAATATGTTTTATAAATTAGACTAGTTGTTAGTTGGATTTTTTGTTTTAATCACCTTTCCTTACTGTTGTCAGTATTGTAGCTAGGATACTCGAGATTGTTAATCCACTTTTTGCCAGAGACTACATCTACGTGATGTGATGATATAATATTATTTAACCAATAGCAGGCGTGAATAAATATTATGTCTCCAATAAATATATTTCTTTACTTTAAATATTAAATGACTGCAGCAAAAATTACTGGTACATAAGATGAAATTTACGTCATGTAGCATTCTGTTTCAGTTAACCTTGGAATAGAAAGAACATTTTCGGTAAATGTAAAGTCTTTATAATAATAAGGCAATGGTGTATTATATTTAGGAAGAGATTGGTTTTGATGATAGCAGCAAAGCAATATAATCCACGCATTCTTCTAGTTGACTTTATTAACTTTCTTTTATACGGAAATCTAAAAGTGAATAAAGTAAGACGGAATATCTTAATTTACGAGCAATTGACTGAATAGGATATGTCCCTGTAAAGCTGTGAGTTATAAGAGCGTAAACGTGACAACGTAAGTCCTTTTTGACACGGTGTAATATTGTGTTTTCTATGCGCGCCGAAAATAAATATAATGCTCTAAAATTTTATGTAGTGTCTGGTCAATAATTTAAAAATTTTTGGCTGTATAACTTATATTGGAAAACACAATTCACATCATGCATAATGAGCATCCTTAGGCTTTTTTTACTTATGTATATTTTTTATGAGGTGAATTTTATAATAAACAACGTATGTCTAACCTCGAAGATGTCTTTGCGGGCTCTTGCTAGTGGCTAAAGCGTGACACTTACATGTGACTCTAACGATGACGTGTACAGCTGTTCGCAGAATCTCTCAATCTCACCCAAAATATCAGTTGTCCAATGACTAAGAAATGACGATGCCACCATCGATTTTCAACTTCGACAGTTGGCTTTCCGGTAGATTCCGAGATCCGTCATCTCTAGCAAATAATTAGGGGCCGTGATCCCGCTGAATTGCATATTCAATTCGAGCTGTATTGAAGTTGCATAAGTCTTGCCTCATGTATTTAGTGATCTGTCTGTTCAGTTGCCTGTATGCTGTCATATCTGCTGAAGACCTACAAAAATAAGTTCTAAGTACTATTGTCTTATTAACAAGCTGCACCACATAATTTCATTACATCATACCATTTTAAGTTAAGTATGTTAAGTTACATTTAAGTTAAAACTGTTTTATTATGCAATAAGTTTGTTGAAACTCCGCTTTCTTAATCTTATGAAAATAACTTTAGATAAAACGCAACAGAGGATCAGTTAGGATCAGTAAGAGAAATTTTAATTTTTAGTCCCTAAAGCTCGTCTTATTTCATTATGCAAATTTTCGAGTTCGTGACAGCAGCTGTCGAAAATTGCTGGAGCTTGCATTCAGCGCCATTCAACACCAAAACAATTTTGGGGTCAGTGGTTATGATAAAGTTATGTTTCAGTAAAATAAATTTGAATATTATTTACTGGTATACTGCATTTGCCGTATGGTGGAGGTCAGGTCATGCACAAATGCTATAGAAGTCTTCGAACGACTCTACAACATGAAGAACATTTTTTTTATATAATAAGTTTAAAAATGGCTTAATCGAAGATAAATATAGATGTCTATGGGCCAAAGCATTCACTTACCATCAGGTGAACTGTGTGCTTGGTGGTCACCCTTTTTTATAAAAAAAGTGGCTCAGGATCGTGCTTTGTGGCATTCCTTGGGGGAGGCCAAGGCCAAATAGTGAAGTTCTGTAACGACGATGATGATTATATATCTGTTAAAAACAGCTACTCCTTATATTAGAAATTAAAAATATACCAATGCTTTCAATAAGATCAACGGTTGGCACTAAATCGTGTAAGTCATGATATATCCCGTGACGTTATTAAACCAAGTCGAGGTTTCAATTGCTGTAATATTCAGAAATTAGTACGTTACAATCAAGAGCGCGCTGAATGACATCTGAAACACATATTCTCACGATGTCACAGAAATTTAGACAATATGATTTAAATCTTTGGATTGAGTGATATCTCTTATGTTTTGATACTTGTCGGTTGTTTAATTACACGGTGTCGTTAAGGAATTTCTGCAACATAATCCATTAAATAGCGATTTTGTGTCATCATTATGATCTTTTATCGAAAAAATTATTATGAATCGCGTTTTTATCTGCACGCAACATTTGTGTTCATGTTGAATTTTCATTTTGATTTTGCACAAAAATCACATTTCAATCAATCAAAAATTAGATTTACAAAAGTTCAAAAAGTTTAAAACAACTGTAACGCCTTAAGGCTTTAAGAAGCCTCAATGACCTTGACGAAACGGTGACCGCAGAGATTTTTGCCGACGTCGACACCGTCTAGCGACTACTTTCTGTATTACTTAGAAAAGTGCCAAGATAAATAGACTGCAGAGGTGACAAGTATGTAAGTGATATACTGCCTATTATGCTTGCGCATCACTGAGAATTATGTCGCGGTTAAGCAACTTCAATTACATTGCACGGTGTGGTTCTGTAGCTTTGTCCGGTAGGCATCACGAGCTATCAAGTGTTTAAGTTTTAAGTACGTAAGAGATTTTATAATATTTTTTAAAATTTTAATTGCAATTTTAAGTGCTGATTTACCACGTGCTCGGCTGTGAAGGAAAACATCGTGAGGAATCCTGCATGTCTGAGGAATAAGAAAAAAAAATCGAAGACATGTGAAGTTCGCCAACACGCATTGGGGCATCGCGGTGGACATTTCCTTGTCCTAAAACCCTCTCAGAAATAAGAAGAGTCCTGTGCCCAGCAGAGGAACTTATATAGCCTGTTATTTTACTTTTGTACCGTATACATATGCAATATACATATTCGTTTCAGATACAGAAGGGTACCTAATGCTGAGAAAAATATCATGTGGAGGCCACAAAAACGTAGAACATCTTTGTACCCAGATAAAATGTTCTAGTGATTGTAAATCATTTCATACGCCACATTTTCTATAGAGTTAAGATCGTCTTAGATAGGGCAAAATAAAAAATAATACAAAATATCATGGGCATGATTTATTATAAAAATAATGAACAAGCTGCAAGGTTCAACTGATAGTGTTTCTTGTAAACACAATTGTAAAATTGCTGTTCTCATTTTTATCAATATTTAATTGATGAAACGTAGTCAAGATCACTTCATCTATATAAATAAAATGATAGAGGTTTGCAGTTGTGCGCGCATCACGGAAAACTACTGGATAGATTTCAATTAGGTTTTCTAAGTTTTATTTCTTAGACACTTGGCCCTTATCTAAAATTATTGCGATAACATCATTTAATATAAAGTTATTAAAGTTTTAAGAAACAACGATTTTTATAAGCACTACGTGTGTAAGCAACGCGGACGAAATCACGCGGATACAACTCGGCGGAAATTGGAAAAGAAAGATTTGTCTGTTCTTAATTCTCTTGTACACCATTTTCACAGAAGTATTGTTTACAACTGGCGTGGTTTGCCAAAGCGTGATAAAGTGTCAGCTGTATATCGTTAATTAGATCCTGAACTTTTTTGACATTTATTTTTGTTATATCTTTTTTAAAAACTGACGCAAACTCATTAGTTTAATATTTGTTATATTTTTTGTAACGTGTTGGGTATCTTGGATAAGTTTGCAATTTTTTTTAATTTTATTACAAAATTATCGCAAAAATTATTAAGTTTTCTACAGTGATTCTCTCCTCTTAGTTTCGGCAAGACTGTAGGATGTCATATAGGTACTGATTTACGGTCAAGTACAAAGCGGACATAAATCATTATATGTATGTTTAGACATAAAGATCTACATTTTTTGAATTTATTATTTATGATTTTTCAAATTTTTATTGATTTTTTTAAATCTGCTAAAATTATTTCTTTTTCCATACCAATTGATGGGCCGGAGTATGATGCCAGTTGTGCTCTTTGGCTGAAGTTATTTTTTATTTTATGTACAATTGCAGACAAAACAATATTTGATTGCGCATCTTTAAAACAAAATTTTACCTCTTCTCCTTCTAATAATAGCTCCTGCACCTGACACGGCGGAATAGTTTTTTCTATAAGATCATTTGCAGTAACGATTTTTGTTAACAGTTATGAGTGTAACATTTTTATCAGCTGCTTTATTCATACCTGAAACTTTAATTAATATCTGCATAAAATTCTAAATAGCACTTTTTACACAAGAAAGTAAACTTTGAGATCAACCCATCTTGTTTTTCGCTAATTAAGTGAATAGTAAAATAAACCAAGAGGTCCGTGATTTAAAATTTCTTGCAGCTTTTTATAGAAAAGTATGACCTTATCTTAATATGACAGTTAATCATTTAGCCACCTGATAAAACTTTTAAGTGTGCCAGTCATACACTAATGATGATATTAATTGTGTCATTATGCTGGAAATAGTCTATTAAATATTTTTTAGTACAATTGATCATCTTCAGTATGATTGACCGTGTGTATGACTTTTATATGTCTATGCTATTTTTGATGAAAAATTCCTTTCACATTTTTCTTAGTCTCGAATTAAATTAATAAAAATAAAAATTTGAACTTTTTAATAAGTCCCATCGGCAGCCTTCGTTTTACATAGAAATATTTTGCAAAATGTCCCATTAATGGCTCTTTATAAATGATCTTCAAATGTAAAACACCGACTGAAAATCAAATAATTATTGGGTTATTTTTTTATTCATTGAATATTTTTAAGATTGTGTTGAAGCTCCACTGGTAAAAAAAACAAATATATATATATTATAGTTGTTGACGAAAATAAAAATAATAACCTATTTATAAATCGCATCCCACCAATAATTTCTAATGTAAACTAAGATGTGATAATAACTGTAAACAATTGAATAACAAAATAATGAAAACATTTGTGAATAATTGCTTTACAACATTTGACCGTAATAAAATAGAACAAGATAGTCTTCGGCATGAAAGTAAAAATAAATATTTTCGATTATTTTGCAATATCTTAACATCCGGGTCAGCGCGTGTTTCAGATCCGTCTAGAGACGCTAAATTTCAGCGAGCACTGTCAAATTCAATAGGAGTGACAAAAAAAAAACGCTTCTTGATACAGAAGGGCTAAATAAATTATTTAAATGAAAGTGAAATCACTTTATTAAAAATCAAAATAATAAATATTTATTAATATGAGACACATTGTATTTATTATACTCAACATAATTTTATGGAAATCTGAGAAGTTGAAAATTTAAGTATTTTCAGAAGCTACTTTTGCAATTATTCTATTGAGTGAATTTTGTGGAATCTTGTTTTGAAAACCTCCATCTGCAATACGCTCAATTGTAAGTACAATTTTTAGATAACGATGTGATATCACAAAAGATCCCCATGCAGATCAATTTGCTCTATTCAGCCTCCTAATATGGACATGCCTCGGGGTTCAGAGATTTTAAAAGTTTTCATGCGCAGAAACTGAAAGATATAATATTATATTATTACTGTCCCGTGTGAGATAACCTTTATTCTTATATACATATTCCCATCACACGTAATACATTTTTATGGTTGGTTAGAAAAATTATATCTACATGCAAACTTTCAGTGTAATTTTTTTTTACTATTCTTACCCAACAAGTAGTTAAGCAACTACAATCCCACCTGATGGTAAGTGGTTATGTAGCCTAAGATAGTGAAGCGCACTGTCTTAACAAAAGCCTATTCACTCTTGCCTAATAATAGTACGTCAGTATTATTTACGACCTATTTGTTTGTGTGTGTGTGTGAAAAGCGTATGAAATACGTGAAGAGAATAAATGATCCTTGGTGTATTTAAAATGTGTTAATTTAAGATATTTTTATCGTAAGATTGCCTATACTTATCACTGTACATTACAGCGTTAACAATCAAGTAATAACACTTAACTAAACAGCACTTAATCCCTTTGATTTATCTATCTATTTCAAACCACCGACGGCTTAATCCCAAAGCAACAGTTTGCAATGCCAAGTAACAGGTTAGAGTTTGTGGTCTACAGCCGTTGATCTGTTAACGGCTCGATAACACCAAGGTTAAATCGATGTCAAATGATGAATGAAGAAAGGAGCCAATGCTCTCTGCTCTTAGCTTCGCTCACTTTTTATTTGCGAAAAACCTTTTTTGGCTCCTTGAATAAGTGAATATTTTAAGTATTTCCTTTGCTCAGACCAATAACGAAAGAAAGATGGAACGCTACGTATATTTCAAGTGATGCAAAATTCAAGCCAAAACTTGCTCAACTTATTTTAGTACCCGCACTCACGTACACATATGTTTTACTCAACTTTTTACAGGACCTTAGAAGGAGTAATAGTCCAAAATTACATCCACCAACTGAAACTGAAGCAAGCCCGTGTCTTTCTCATCTAGCCGAGCACGGTTGTCCACGTGATAGACGCCGAAAGCCCACTTTACGATTCTTAAATTTCCTAATCTTCCTGTGAAACAATTTGAAAATTTGCCTGCACACATAATGGTTATGGTAAATCCACCCTACAACAGGTGTTTACCTCCAGTTTCCACTGTTACGACTTGATAATGACAAAAAATAAGTTTTAATAAAACTTTAAAGCCGTAAAGGTCGTTCTGCGTAGATCGGACAAAAATATAAACTTAAAAAAAATTTGAATACAAATTGGAGGTAGCCCGGGTTAACTATGACATGAGGACGTGAAATACCTCAGTTAACCCGCACCCGAAACGTGGAGAATTTAAATTAATAAAAAAAGGTACATTAAACGCGACAATATCCGTAAAATTTGTTTTATTCAACTAACTCAAAGAATTAAAAAGAATAAAATTATTTCACATTCTAAAGTCAGTATTAAGGCTTGGTGAATTAATAATAATCCTTTAATTTTATTAAACTACAGATTTGAGAATCGTTCCCAACAACAACGTTTTAGGTGTAAATGTGTGCGCCCAGCAGATAACTTTTCGGGCTATTATAGAAAGGATGAAAAATATGTGTGCGTGAGTACTTGTCAAGAAGTAGAGCATGGTTTTGCGTCACTTGAAATGTACGCAGCGCTTCGGCTATCTTTTTTTGGTCCCAGTTCCTTACTTAGTAGAGAGAAATAAAAAGTGAAAGGTTTAATACCTAAAACTTATGAGATTCGTTAATTATTATCCATTATTAGTAATACAAAGCCCATTTCCGGGTTTCCTATCTACCGCATTTATGCCTAGTATGTACTCTTGTGTTAACGGGTGTGCACAAGCTCGCAAGTCACGGAACCAACCGCACCGCCTATATTTCGCGTCATTGCTCCCGCCGTTGTGTAATTTAGATATCAAAGTATACAAAACTATAGAAAAATATATAGACATTTGCTATAATGCTATATTTCGCGATAATCTGTGAAGTTTACATATGTGAAGACTGCCGGCATCCAACCACAGTGGCCGCAGCCCTTAAAACGAGGCAGATTAGCAGAAGTCCAGGTGACTGCACATGCATTCCTTCACATCCTTCCTAGCCCGAATTTAGGGCATTTGCAGTATCGAAATAGTAAATCGCATCATACAGTCCAATAATTTACGTAAAATCATCCTTCTAATAACTCTGAACCAGCAGTTGATCATTTAAACCAACAGGCCATTTTGGTCCTTTACCAGAACACCACCATAGTTGACCCTTCTCGCCGAATTATAATTAAACAAAAAAATTAAAAATTAATTAATTTAAATTTGATCAGTTTTTTAAACCACGTTGATAAATTGTATAAATTAAGCCCCACATTGCGCTTACTATCTTAAAATATTGTCTCCTTGTACCTAGATTTACATACTTACTCCGCTCGAGTCCAGTCTGGAAATGTTCGGATATTTTAAAAGATATTGATAATAATTTTAAAATAGCTTTAGAAAAATTCTAAATTTAATTTTAAATACAACAACCTGGACTCAAGCTACTTATAAAATTTGGTGGTATTGGTGTGAGAAATCTTTCTAGCGTTGCATTGCCTGCTTTCCTTGCTTCCGTGCATAGTGTCAGTAATTTATGTAACATAATTTTAAATATTAAAGTAGACCTGTGCTTTGCTACAGGCAGGACAGACATGGCATACGCTCTGTCCCAAAAATGTTCCGCTGGAAGTTAACCAACAAAAACAGTGGGATATTCCGTTGGTATAGAGTGCAGAAAGATTTGTTTCATAATTTCCATAGTGACCAAGATAAGGCACGTCTTCTAGCTGTTTCAAATAAGGAATCTAGTCACTGGTTACGCTTTACCATCAAGTAATCTCGGCACATACTTGATGGGAAAGCTGCGCATCGCTGTAGGAATCCGACTAGGGTGGCGATTTGTCAACCCCATCAGTGCCCTGTGGTAGCAGTGTCGACAAATTTGGGCTCCACGGACTTTCTTGTAAGAAAAGTGCTGGTAGGTTTTCCCGGCACGGTTCTTTGAACGAGGTCATCGAAGGGCTCATGTCTCTATAAATGTTCCTCGATTTTAGAGCCTTGTGGAATATTTAGAGACGATGGCAGGAGACCCGACGGTATGACATTGGTCCTGGGAGAGGTAAAGTCCTAGTGTGGGATGCTGCTTGCGTAGACACTTTGGCGGCCTCTCATCTCAGGTACCTCGTTTAGAGCCGGGTCGACATCAGAGGCAGCTGAACTGAGTAAGTGGCGCAAATATGAGTCTCTGAGATGACTACATATTTGTGCCATTTGCTGTAGAGATTATCAGTCCGTGGGGTCCACGTGCGATGAAGTTCTTAGGAACTCCATCCGCGGCTGGTCGTTGCTGCTGGTGATAAGAGGCTGGCTCTTTTCTCGCTCAAAGGCTAAATATAGCCATTTAGAGGAAGAGCCAGCGTTCTTGGCACGATACCGCGTGGAGAGGGACTGTTTGATAATTTAATTACTAGTTTTAGTTTTTTTCTTATTATAGTTTTAATATTGTATATAATAAAATATTGTATATTATGTTATGTAAGTAAATGTATAACTTATTAAACAACCAAGTTCTCATCACTCCGGCCGGGATAATTAAATTTATTCAGCTAATTTTCGATCCCAATGATTTTTGGCTGGTGTTATTTAAACATAAAAGTTACGTAAAGTTACATATACAAAGTTATTTTGCAATAACCAGCCAAATTTGCATAGAAAGTTCAGAATAAGGAATATAGGCAAAAGGTGAAGAAAATTTATTAAAAAATTCAAACATTCCGTGCTTTTGTCTTTTAAATTCAGAATGCGCGGTGATGCATTATTTTAACTGACTGTCATTCATAAATATTTAATGCCTGCTATTTTCTATGTACGCCCACTTTTCTAATGGTTGATCGGTCAGCAAAACATTGTGAATAGAATCGTACTGCGCGCGTACGCGTAGTTGTTCTCTCATAAATTACATTCAATTTGGAATAATTTCAAATAAAAGTAGAAGCCTTATTTACTCGTATTTTCAAAAACTGCAGTAACGGTATATTATCTATACTTATAATTTAATAAAGCGGAAGCGTTTTTTTTTTGTTTAAACACGCTAATCTCTGGAACTACAGTCGGATTTGAAAAATTATATGTCATAGCCAGATTCATGAAAAATAGTATAGGCTATCTAGCACTAGGCTACACCTCTCAGCCACCTTAAATATTGATTTTGTTAAGCAAGTCCGAAGAAAAAGCGCTCTCGAAATAATTTATCTGCGTGCACTGGCGTAATGGTTTATGATACGATGTTCTACAAAAATATGCTGGGCAATGTTGGTTACTTTTATTTTTGTGATTTTATCCCGCAGAGAAATTCTGAGCATAGACCTTTTCAGGATCAATTACTCGACTCCACTAAGTCAGTAATTCATTCTTGGGTGATGTATATGTTTTACAACAAAATCCTAGAAAATACAAAATTTGACCTCCTCAAAGTTCAAAACTTTATTAAACAAAGTTTGTTTAAAAGGGTTATTATAATATTAGGAACTTATGGATGATAATAACCCCTGGAAATAAGGTAATACGCTACCCAGATATTTCTTATTTGTTTTGTGTTGTTAATTGTGTAACATAATGTATGATTGTAGCTGTTATTATTTTTTCGAAAAAAAAACCCGCTGGATTTCTGGATGGTTCTTACCAGAACAGAGATTGTTTTCCGAACCAGTGGTAAATTAAACAAAAGAGTGACTTTCAATAAGTATTATTTAAAGTCTATATTGAACAAAAAGTTTCTCTTTTTGTTTCCATCGCACCGCCATATATCTCGAAGAACCAACAACGGATGGTTCTCGAGTGATAGCCTGTTACATGCAAGCGCAATGTTGGGTGACCTTTACTAGATAGAATGTATCCTCATGAAACACGCAGGCAGTCGATGAATGCAGGCGGTGCAAGACCCTAGTTTATGCCCTATGTTTACAAGCAAGCAATTTGCAAGCAGTGAACTTGTGGTGGGTGTAGTAATAGTGATGGCAATAATGATATTGATAGGCAGCGATTATTCCGCTTGCTCTACTCCAGTGCATGTTGGCGGACTTCACATGTCTTCGAATTATTTTTATTCCGCAGACATACAGATTTCTTACGACCTTATCCTCTGATTGGATTTCCGAAATGAGTTATTGGGTTCCTCTGTCAATTTTTATCCCGGAATTAGGAAGATGGCGGTGTTTTTTTTATAGAATAAGGATGACATTGGGGATGAGTCGCTCGCGTCCGTAGGCTTCGACCACCTAATCCTAGGCCCACCTACGTGTCCCAGGTGGTGCTAAACATGCGACAAAGCCGAAAGAAGAGACTTGGCTCTTCGCCGTGTAATAACGGCGTAAAATACCACGCCCTACTTTCGCACCATGAAGCACAAAATAAAGAAATGGCCCCGTGTTCCCGGCGCCCTCTAATGGGGCAGAGGTGTGAAGAATCTCCGGGAGGAAAACCGGAGACGAGGTTCGCCACCCGTCACGTTCTGTCTCGGAGGGGCAAAAGTGGATTGCGGAGGCCCGTCTGGCTACGCTGAATGTATGTGGAGCAATGAAAGGTAAGATGGATGAAATATGCGATATCATGTATGAGAGGAATAGATGTGTTATGTGTAAATGAGACGAAACGGAAGGAAAGGATGCCACTACACATGGCATGTATACCGCGTACTGCTCTGGTGTAGACGAGACCGAGCGGGCATGCCAGGAGTCGGTATCATCCTTTCAGAAAGAATGGGTCATTGTGTGTATAAATGTGTGGCCGAGACTGCTATGGATACAGATGAAAGTGGGCTTAAAAGTTGTTTGTTCTAGGGGTCTACGCCCCAGACATGTCTAAGACCACTATCCGAGGAGCAGTTTGGGAGATGGTAAGGATGGTGCTTAATGAAATGCAAGGGTAATGAAAATATTATAATATTAGGAGATTTTAATGGAACGGTTGGCGTGAAGAGGCTTGGTTATGAAAGAATATTGGGAACGTTTGGTGATGAAACTATAAATGAGAATGGTAAGCCTCCTCACCGTATGTGTGGAAAATAATCTTTTATGATGAATACTTTCTTTCGTCATAAGAAGATTCACATGTATACATGGGAAAGAGGTGATGATAGAAGCATGATAGATTTCATAATTGTGGATGAAGAGAATGAGGAGCGCAGTGGTAGATACAAGGGTTTACCAAGGGTCCAACGTAGGGACGGATCATTACTTTGTCTTATGCCGAATTAATGGTCTATTCAGACGTTGGCAGCATCGGACATCTGTCTACCACTGCGTTACAGCGTATAAGAACAGAGAGGTTACAAGATGAAGGTGTGAAAGAAGTTCAAATGTAGACTGAGAGAAAACATAAGTGGTATGGATGAATTGTGTATAAATGATTTAGACTTGGAGACTGTGTGGTATAATGTCAAGAAAGGTTTGGTGGATGCAGCTGCCGAGAATATGTGGTGTAAGTAAGAGAACGAATAGGAAAAATAATACGTTGTGGTGGGATGATGAGAATACGGATGGAGTAGAAGCAAAGAAGATAGCATAGCTAGATTTACTAGCAACCAAAGCTAGTTTTCTAGCGGTATGAATGATGATATTGAAAGAAAAAAGATAGTTTTAGACATCTAAATAAGAGAGTAAAAGACGTAGATGGAACGGAAAAAAAAGAACGAACGGATAAGAATGATAAAAGAATATCGGATAACTTCAGGCAAATATTAAAATGTTCTGGAAACTCGTAAAACTGCAGGAACATTCAAAACAGCCTAGAATGAATACTATAGAGACCACAATGGCTGTATTTTGAATTACAAGTGTCGAGTTTAAGGAGATGGAAGGAATACTTTGAAAGCGTGTTTATTAGTGAAGAGACGTTTGAATTAAATGGAATAGTAATTCCGAAAGAGAGAAAGAGATAGAGATAAGTATAGATGAAATAATGAAAGCAATGAAAAGTATGAAAGCAGGTAAGGCAGCCGGATATGATAGAGTATCACTCAAATGCTAAAGGCTGGAGGGAGTGGTGGCAGACCTGCACACCTTGTTTAATTTGTGTTGGAAATTTAAGCGGGTACCTGGGCTGGTGCAGCCGTCATAGTACCATATAAGGGAAAAGGATCACAGCAGGACTGTAAAAACCGTGGTTACAGCCTTCTTAGCATTGGCAGGAAACTGTATGCTAATGTACTAATTGAAAGAGTTATGAAGATACTGATGGAAAAATTTGGGATGTGCAAGCAGGATTTAGAAAGGAATGGGATGTACGGATCAGTCTTTTCCATGCGCATGATCGCGGAGAAGTTTTGGCCAAAACCAAAAGGTTTTTTGTGTTTTGTGGACTTGGAAAAGGCTTATGACAGAGTAGGCAGGAATGTGTTATGGCAAACACTGAACTCATTTGGGTTGAGTACTAGGTTGATACAGGCATAGAAGTCTATGTATAGGACTCCAGTGCTTGTGTCAGGATCAACGGGGCCTAATCGGACTGGTTTGGCATCTATAAAGGTGTCAGACAGGCTGTGTAGCTTTCCGTGGCTGTTTAACCTATTTATGGACAGTTGTTTGCAAACTTTGAAAATTGAAGAATGTTGGTTGAGAATGGGTGAGTATAACACATATTTACTGAAATGAACGGAGGGTATTATTTTGTATGCTCGACATTAGTCAAGCATATCTTCATATGGAAATGGATGAAGAAAGTGCCTGCCAACGTTTGAATAGACCATTAATTCGGCATAAGACCAAGTAATGATCCGTCCTACGTTGGACTGATGAGACCCTTGTATCTACCACTGCGCTCCTCATTCCTCCTCACTCCACAATCATGAAATCTATCATGCTTCTATCACCACCTCTTTCCCATGTATACATGTGAATCTTCTTATGACGAAAGAAAGTATTCGTCACAAAAATATTCTTTTCAAACATACGGTGAGGAGGCTTTCACTATTCTCATTTATACTTTCATCACCAAACGTTCCCAATATCCTTTCATAACCAAGCCTATTCACGCCAACCCTTCCATTTGTTAACTAAAATATCACCAACGTATCATAGTAACGCTACTAAGACGTCAGTAGCCAAAAATCTACGTATCATAACGATATTGCACTAAGACATGGAGTTGAGGCGCACTTGCTGCGCAAAAGTACTAAACACACTCACCCTAATCCGAAAGATAGTCGACGTATCATAACGCTATGTGCCAAGACGCTGCCCACAAACGGTAAGGTGTGCGATGTCTGGGGCAGTCGTATTGCTACGACAAACCCGCTTACCACCAGCACTAAGATGATATGTCTAGGACACATCGGTTAGCCAGTCAAGTTTACCTCGGTCTCGGACGCTGTGAAGCAATCTACACGCCATTATAATAATCCTTTTCAAGTCCACTTCTTTCAATATAATGCTTTACATATTTGAGACTATCAACATATTTGCTTAATTTCATAGACCATACTATTATATGTCTTATACATATGGGACTTCAAGTCATAACTCTGCTATCATAATGCTTATGCATCATGGAGACCTTCTATATTAATGCTTTAGTTCCATAGACCTTACTATCATAAGTCCCTAATATATGACTAGTCATTGTGCAACAGTATTATTAGCAGTCGGTCACCCGACCACCCCATATATGTCCTACTTCTTCAATATAATGCTTTACATATTTGAGACCTTTTACATATTTGTTTTATTTCATGGACCTTACACATATTTGTTTTATTTCATAGTCTTTTATATGGGACCTCAAATCATAACTCTGCTGTCATAATGCTTATGCATCATAGATGCCTTCTATATTAACGTTTTTGTATCATAGACCTTACTATCATAAGTCCCTAATATAAGACTAGTCATTGTGTAACTGTACTTGTAGCAGCCGGTCAGCCGAACACCCCATATATATGTACAACCGTCGGTATGTGTCTATGGCAACGCCCTTCATATAAGCAATCATTACATGAACACCCTCCAGAAATACAAGAACTCCTTCATTAACTTTGAAAATTTTGAGTAATGCAAGAACACCTTCTTCAACGACCATTTTTCAATTATATTACAAATATTATTTATCTTTATTATTGCAATATAATCGACTTGTACTTGTATTATTTAATACATTTTGAATATTTTAAGCAAAGTTTTTATAAAATTTAGAGATCTTTTAAGACAATTTTATACGTTTACTATACTATAATAGTCAATATTCGAAATGAATATATTTGAACTTTATGCTTATTATTGCATTTTAATTGTTTAAAATATAATTTTTATGACATTTTTAAATGTCTTTATATTGAATTTAATTATTATCTATTAATAATAATTATGAGGAGTCACAATATCTAAAAGCAACATTATTATTTAATTTTATATTTAAAAGGAACGTGAAAAGGGCGTCATTTTTAATTTAAGACCAATTATGTACACTTGCGTTGCAAATAAATTATTTGATTTGATTTGATTTGACTTGAAATAGTCTATTTCAACAGCTACAAATACGTACAATAAATTTAATTATGCAAGATATCATTAGTGCAACAAGCAACGACTCCGAATTAAAATCAATTTTAGAAGCTCTACAAGCAGGCCGTAAAGTGAAAGAGTTGGGCTATGAATATAATGAATTGACGCTACATGGTAACTACATTTTAAAAGGAACACGCGTAATGATAACACAAACGTTACGAAAATCTGTATTGGATGAATTACATACTGGTCACCTAGGGGTAACCCTCCACCTCCCATGGCCCCACCAACCTTGCGGTTATACGGGCCGAATCTCGAGAGATGCACGCGGTACTTACTCAGGGCTCTTTCCCGCGTGCACTTTCTTGACTCTCTACAAGTTATTTACTCTACTACTTGTCCCGTTTTTCCCACTCTCCCTTTCTGGGCTGGACAAACACAGCACGCTTTCGGTTCCGGGCTGATCTTCATTTGTATAAGCGTATCTCTCCATGGCAGTCCTCCTTGCTTGCCATCCGTGCGCAAACTCGCACAGCCTGCCAAAGCTCTCCTGACCGTCCACGAGTTCCGGGTAGTAAACCGGACCAATCTTTCCGCGTACCATTCCATCCATCATCTTATACCTCAGGTCATCGTGAAGCACACACTCCCACATAACGTGGTGATTATCCTCGTAGGCCGCTCCACACTCACACATACTCGATTCAGCCAATTTCATATCGAACAATCTCTTCCTGAAATATACATGCCCACTGAGGTTCTGTGAGACTTGGTAGTCCGGCACGACCCAATTTGCATTAAGTCGCGCCGCTACGTCTAGGAAAAAGTAGAATAATTCTCTACCATTCGTCTCGTTCGTCCATCGTTACTGCCATACATTCATAACTTTAGCTCAAATTTCGCGCTTACGCCTGCTTAACTCCACATTCTCTACGTTTCTACGCACCTGGTCAATCCTACCAACATGAGTTATCTTCAGATCGGCCGGCAGGACGCCGGCTAATACCGGGAGCGCCGCAGTTGTTATCGTCCTATACCCCTTTGTCAACAACACGAGCGAGGATCTCTGCGATCTCAGCAGCGCCGTGCGCACTGTATAATTCCCCACCCGATCAACCCCAACGGCCGCAGCATATATTCCCTTATATAGAACACGAAGGACTGAGTAGCGCACGCCCCAAAAAGACGCCGACACCCGCGGCATCTTCCCAAAGCATCTCCCAGCCCTTTCTCCCATATCCTTGGCGTACTGAATGAAAAATAGACTTGTGTCTAACGTGACACCGAATACCTTAGTCGATATTACGCTTTTTATCGACTCCGTCCCCATCCTGATAAGAAGTGTTCGTTGGAACTTGGCTTTATTAGTCATAGTAAATGACTTCGCGGAAGAGAAGGATAGCCGGTTCCTCTCCCCCTACGACGATACCAGCTCCAGTGCAAATTTGGCCGCTCTCTCTATTTCAGCCCCAGAGTTCGCCTCTATCAGGAGTGTCACATCATCTGCATACGCCAGCATTTTCGTGCCGAGGGGGAATGGTAGCCTCAACAAATCTTCCAGCAGTAAATTCCACAAGGTCGGTCCAAGGAGCGATCCCTGCGGGCAACCCATGGTCTAGCGTTTCCATTCAGCCTGCGGGCAGCCCATGGTCGAGCGTTTCCATTCAACCTTCGGGCAGCTCATGGTCGAGCGTTTCCATTCAAACAAGTCACCTAGGGTAGTAAAAATTAATTTACTAGCACACAGTTTTGTGTATTGGAAGAACATATATCGCCATACAGAATAAAGTAAATCATGCCGAAGCTGCCGAATGCAACAAAATGAACATAAAAAGGTTCAAGTACATCACTGGGAAATTCCGACAAGTCGATAGCAAAGAATACACATAGATTTTGCTGGCGCGATTGCAGGATACCAACTATTCATTTTAGTGGATGCTTACTCAAAATGGGTTCGAATAATTCCAACGAAAAACACCACGAGTGCTTGGTTTATAAACAAACTTAAAGATATATTTTCAAGATTCGGCATCCCGCATCTTTTAGTATCTGACAACGGAAGACAATTTACATTATCTATATTTGAAGAATTCCTAAATCAATCGGCAATACATCGAACTTCTGCTCCCTACCAATAAATGGACAGGCTGAAAGATTCGTACAAACTATTAAAAGATCTCTTAAAAGTATGGAAGAAAATTGTGGCTCAGTTAAGACGTACACCTAATGCGACCGGAGATAGTGCATACCAACTGATGTTTGTGAGGGAAATAACTCTACGGAATATGAAGTGCTCTGTTCTGTGTCCATAACTGTGTCTACTGACAAATACTCTGTTACTTCTCCTGCTACTTCGCTAATATCTGAATTTATTTTGTTAACGCTCTCATTTTTGGTGCAAGAATCGTACTTTCACATAACCATTTGTCTTCATGCATGTTGTTCGTTAAATCTGAATAAACGCTCGCAATTAATTCGGAATGACTGTACTAAATTACAAAAATTCTCGTCAATTTAACGCAGCCCTCAGCATCCGTTTCCAACCACCCATCGCCAATTTTTAATAGTGTGTCAACATAGTTTCCAGCATTGATATCATTATATAAATGCACTCTCATATTCGTAGTTAAACTGAATTTTGTCACCTTGTTCCATAAAATAGACGACTTGAGGCATGCTTTAATTTCATCTGCAGGTGTGCCCTTTTGAATGACAGGTAAAGTTTGGCGAAAGTCACCAGCCAGTAAAACCACCATTCCTCACATTACATCGGTATTGCTACGCAAATCCTGGAGCGTTCGATTTAGTGCTTCTACAGCTTTTATATGCAACATTGTACTTTCGTCCCACACTAAAAGTTTGCATTGTCGTAGCATTATACCTCGTGCACTATTTTTGCTAAAGTTGCAGATCGGCGATTCTTCCTGGGCTAGATTTAGAGGGAAGTTTTAAAACAGAATGTGCAGTGCGGCCCCGCTTAGCAGCGTGGCGGCTATACCGGAGGAAGCTACAGCCACAGCAATGTTTTATCTTTCCGTACTTGCGCTAATAATAAATTTAACAAAATGTCTCCCAGTTCCTCCAGGGCATCTAAAAGAAAAGTGCACCATTTCCAGATTCAATTTGTCCTAATACTTTGTCAAAACTCGTTTTTGTTCGGAAAGCAAGGTACAAATTCGGCTACTTGCTGCTGCAAAGCTGGTATATCGTAGTTTGTTTCACGTATAATTTCATCACTTAGCTCATTTTCGGTTGTTCACTGAGGGCTTATCATTCCAAAGTAGCTTAATTTTTGCCTAGAATTGCCATTACTTTATCTTCAATTTTTCCAAGTGCTTCATTATAAATGTGTTCATTGTATGTCATGTTCGCGTGTGTCTGCTGTAACTTTCGCAAAATATCTTCCGCCATGTACTCTTTATATTTGTCCCACAATTTATGTGCATTAGATAGCCCGCAAGATGATATGAGAGTTGCATAAAGATCCCTAATTTTGGCTGGTGACTGGCACTGCACAGCTTCCTCCATGGTTTCATCCCAGTGATTATCGTTTTCTAAAAGATGCAGAGCTTCACATGCTTCTCTATAAGTTGCGCATTCCTGACCGTTGACAGTTTTGAGGTCTTTATATCCTGTAGGACCCCGAACATGGTGCAGCAGCAATCGTAGACAGAAACATTCAAAATTAGTTACATGGACGGTATACACACGACCAAGGGCATCTGATGACTTTACACCAGGCCAATTTGCAACATAGCGCGCCTTGAATACGGCGTTTCCACTCCTTCCTAGATGTGTTCCAAGTATAATAGCGGGGACTTCAGAATATAACAACGTTTTTGCAAAAGGTCGGTTTGACAAAGTTGAAAGAAGACTGTTAGTGTAGTTTTGGCGGTGATGCAATTCTTTCTTGGAAATTTCTTTCGGTGAAATATACACGCTCTCCATTTTCTAAGTGCACAGCCAGTTGAGTAACTGTTGGGTGCATTTCGTGTAAAGGAAGCCAAGGAGACGCCACGCTGCCTCGTTACTGCTGACATAACGCCCTGCTTGAAAGGTCTGTACTTCATTAACGGGATTTGCCTCACCTTCACTCCTGAGATTAAATATTGCTTGGTCGCTTCCTTTATTTATGTACTTACAGATATACTTGATTGCGCGGACAGAGCTACATGCTTCTACATTAATGTGGGCATTAAACATTTTACATAGAATGGGCGAATACGGGACAATCCAGCTGTTATCTAAGGTTTCGAACGCTCCAGAGCGAGATTTGATTGTAACTTTCCTGCCACCATCTTCGGGAGCTCTGCGTCTGTATAAAGGGTAGCCATTGTCATTGTGCACTGTTTCTTTTAATAGCTGTTTAGGGAATTTCTTTGTACATTTCCTTCTTTCATACATGGCGATATTGAATTTCGTGCTCCACATGGACCGTGAATCATATTTCGGACGATGGTATCATACAATTCTTTATCTTGCTCAGGATCCGGAATCTCGGCGCTTATTATGTCGTCTATTTGGCTGGGCCGCAACTTCTCTTTAAGCCATATTAGAATGTGGGCATGCGGTAATCCTCTTTTTTGCCATTCAATTGAATACATGAAGCACTGCACCTCTCCGAAAATTTTCCCTTTGTTAATTACATATTAATTTTGTACTTTTAATCTAAATACTCTAGCAACTAAATCGTGTTTGTCAGTACTTTTTGGCCCGGCATTAGCTCCTCGGTTATTTTTTTCCATGTGGGATTGCAAGTAAAGTAACAAAAGATCAGGTCTTCCGTAAGTTCGTACATAGGCGAATGCGTCTTGTGTGTACTCATGTAGTAGCGGGACTGTTAACGAATGATGAGGGCAGAATTACCATTTTACCTAAATCTCTGGGGTTTACATTGGCGTCGCTAGAAACTGCATCTTGTAAATGTATATAATTCTCAACGCGCATCTTTTTGATTTAAAGATATATAACGGAGACGTTCACTTTCTACCTTCACATACATGTCTACCAAAATTGATGAAATAATTGTCTACACCGGGCTAAGAGGTTAAAATCATTTTCTCGCAACATCATATGATACGCATAAAATCCATACATGATACTTTTTTGTTCGGAGTAGGCTCCTTTATGACCGGGTTAATGAGGAATTTGAAAATGATAACCCTCTTGTCCTTTGCAATAAATCAATGGGTATTGCAGAGCGTCATAAAACTTGTGTGTATCGGCTACCCGTTGCAACGTATCATCACGTGCTCGCAAGACAATGTCTCGTGAAGAAATTGATCACCACTAATTACGGCTGCTATTTCGTTTATCAAAGGTGAATGTAGCGCCTTTCGTGCTCTCCTCGAGGGTCCGATCTGCGTGAATGACGACTTTATAATCCTCTTCAGGTAGGTTTTCTAAAGCAGTTTTAAATGTTTTGACTAAAATGTTACGTTCATGCAAGAATCTTTGAATTTTGAACACTGTGTCTCTCTCAACTCCTGGATAAATTGGCAGCGACGGTCTACCTCAATTTGTTCGTCACCCATAAAATATACTTGTAAAATTTATGCTGTTCGTTTTCAGCTGGAAAGTAAACCTATTCTATGATAAATTTGCCCTTGCACCGTAAATGTAGGCGAAAATCCGGCATTATTATTTCCCGGTCAACTCGAAGGACGTCATTTGAAAGCATGAGTTATATTTCGGATCCTGTTTAAAATGCGCCGTGACTCATTAGCATCATATAAAGAGAGTTTTCAAAGGTTCTTCTGGTTCCCAAGTAACGGAAGAGACACTTTGCCATTGAACAGCACATGCCTGCGGTCTCATCTTTCATTTTAAAGCGCTGCAAAATCGACACGCCTTGTCCATCAGTCCGATAACAACTAACCTGTGATTTTTATAATTGCAACGGATCATAATTGAATGCTGCGTCAGTAATGTGCGTCATAAATGTTTCGTATGGTGAGTGTAGAGAACCGGAGACCCTTTTACTGGAAAGAGGCATTCCATCTTAGTCCTCACGGGTGACAACGCATCTGCATTTTGATTCTTTATTGAGGATAGATGTAGATGTCTATGGGTCACAGCAACCACTTACCATCACGTGGACTGTGTGCTCGTTTGTCACCTATCCTATAAAAAAAAATTAAAACCGACCAATTGTTTCTTTGAAAATTTTGTCGACGTTCAGCTTGGAGCTGTGCATTTGCATCTCTTCGCGCCTGTGACTGTTCTGGTGTTTCAGATGCCCTTATAGTAGATTGACGTTCAGCTTGCTCAATGAGTCTGTGTTGAGTTTCATCAGGTGTTCCGCGGCTCTTAAGGCGGCCTGACGTTCCGCTTGTTCGAATAGCCTTTGCTGACTTTGAGCAGGTGTTTCAGCTCTTAAAGTGATTGACGCTCTGCCTGTTCAAGACGCCTTTGCTGATTTTGATCAGGTGTTTCGGTACCTCTTAAAGTAGCTTGACGCTCTGCCTGTTCAAGACGCCTTTGCTGACTTTGAGCAGGTGTTTCAGTAGCTCTTAAAGTAGCTTGACGCTCTGCCTGTTCAAGACGCCTTCGCTGACTTTGAGAAGGTGTTTCAAGCTCTTAAATTAGCTTGACGCTCTGCCTGTTCAAGACGCCTTTCCTGAATTTGAGAAGGTGTTTTGGAGCTCTTAAAGCAGCCTGACGCTCTGTCTGTTCAAGACGCCTTTGCTGACGTTGAGAAGGTGTCTCAGATGCTCTAAAAGCAGCCTGACGCTCTGCTTGTTCTTGCCTTCTCAGTTCAGCATCTTCTAAAGATTCTAGTGATCGAGCTAATCTTTTCGCTTGTCTTTGAGAAGATACTCTTGAAAGGCTGGACTTACGTTTGCGAGGCATTATGAAGTAAGAAAAACTTATTTATAAAAACGTTAAAATACCTAAAAGGAATTAAATTTCCTTTAAATATTTTTAAATCCAAAATATCTAAAGGAATAAATATTCCTTTTAAATATTTTTAAAATCAAAACAACAAAACCAATTCAAGACACAACACGAATCCGAAAACGATAGCCAAAAAATCGAATCAACTTAAACCAAATCACAAAACAAATCGCAGAAAACCGAAATCGAAAGCAGTAGTTAATATAAATATAACCAACGAAAAAGTAAGTGTATAGGTACCGTATACACTATCTATACTATTAATATTATATTGTTAAACAACCTAAAACAACGAAAACCAATTCACGATTCTAAATAAACAAAATCCAAAATCAAAGCCAGAGTCTAAATATGTATAAAGGAATACCAACCAAATCAACAAAACCGATTCAAGAAAATACACAAATCTGAAAATGAAAGTCAATATAAATCCATTCAACCTTAACCAAATCACAAAGCAAATAACAAACAACCGAAAGCGAAAGCAGGTAGTCGAACAAGCTACGAAATAAAAACAATTTAAGCATATAGGTACCGTATGCACTATAAGTTGACTCGCGGCTCAACGGCGGAGTTAAGTACATGTCAGAAACATTTCGTTACCGCGTTTTAAAAACCTAGTAACGACATCTAGCGGAATCAATTTAAACTATGTATACGTTAGTTAATAAGAACTCTCAAAAATATTTTTCTTATAATTTTGCACAATTTTTCTTATTGTAATACCGATTCATTCATAACCACATATAAGAACTGTGTTCATTTCCGTTCAATAAATATTACTAAGGCTTATTAATAAGGCTTACTAAGAACTATTTCTACCATTGTTAAGTAATAGTTAAGGGTGAAAGCGTGACAGGTGGTGATAGTATTTCTGATCCATACTCATAATCACCCTGTAACCCTTGCGGGTAGGCAGAGCATCAACGGATTACTTAATATCGTCTGCGAGGTTATCACCTATTCTGTGAATTACGATGCACCAAAACGTTTGAAGAAAATCAGCTGGTGAATTTTATGTTTTTATCGCTCTCTTCCCGGTCCTGCGTGGAAAAATACAGATCCATACATTTTTATCTTAATTTTGGTAAAAGACATAATAATCCAGATATTATGACCTTCTGTGTTCGTCCATCGTACCGTCGTCCGTCTTGTAGAATCACGGTGGCGCCACCTAGCTGAATTTAATTTTGCAACATATTCGATTTTCCCACAGGAATGAGATGTTTTCCGCGGAAAAAGTAGCCTATGTCACTTTACAGCCACCGAACTATCCCCATACAAAAATCATGCCATGCCGACGCTCTGTTGCGACGTGAAAGAAGGGCAAACAAACAAACAAACACACTTTCGCATTTATAATATTAGTATGGATAAGTATGGAAGTATGGATTTTACTTGAGCGTCGTGGGGATCTATTAGCTTTTGTAGATTTTTGTTAAGAAGAAAAAGTTATTTAATGTTTAGCCTTCCAGTGGTGGGAGAAGCGTCTACAGATTTTCAAAAATGTAAAAACTACTACAAACTACTACAGATGTTCAAAATTAATTCCATTGCGTCAGATATTCAAAGTGGATGTTAATTGAACCCTAAAAATGCTCCCATTCAGAAGACTGACGATTCGGAAGTGACGCAAGCTTGCAGCAAATTTTTAAAATTCGAAAAAAGAAATCGCCATTTTGAAATACTCGAGCGTTTCCGATTATTATACAGAAGGTTCAGCTTGAGGTCCCAGTTATGGTAGCTTAAACTCTGACGATTATTTTGAGGGAATATTAATAATCTGACTGCTGGAAATATATATTTTTATGAATTTACTTTTCTCAATAACCATAAAATGTGACTGTGAATGAGTGAAGATGGCACAAGAGAGTCAGATATAGGGAAAAAGTGAAAGGGAGAGAGACGCGGAGTGAGGTATATGTACATGCTTTACTCCAGCAGCACATCCTCATCTTCATAGAAGATTTTTAGTATTTCGGCTTGTGGAAATCGGCAGATTATGTTTTTATTGATATTTTTGCAATATTTCCTTCAAAATAAAAAAAAATCAACCACGCACGAGAATGTCAAGACGACGTTTTTTTTGCAACTTAGTAACCCTCCCACTCCATTACGTTACGATCAAATCGTCAGATTTTCTAAATGCACTTTTTAGCTCGTAACTAACACACCCTACCTTAATCTGACGCTTGAGTGAATCCAAAAAATCCCCTCTTGGGCTCCCCGACTATTACGTTAGTAACGGAATCAATAATTCTGTCATTATAAAAATAATAAAATATGAGCACTTTGTAATATTGTGTTTGTATTTAATACCACGTTTCCAGTAAAAAGGTTCTCCGGTTCTCTACACTCACCATACGAAACTGAGTAGCATTAAGCTACTATTTTACGCTGGTATTCTGTGAGGGCGTGGTGATTTTAAGAAATATTTAAAGTTGCTCTCTTTCTTTCTCTCTCTCTTTTTCTTCCCTAAATGACAATAGATTACCATTTAAAAACATAATTAATACTTATTTTAAGCCAGCGATAGTCAACGAATAAGAATAGCCGTAATTGTGCAATTATAAATTGAAATTGAAAGTTCTTGTAACGTAGGCATTAATTCACTCCTTAAGACTAGTTTACTTTAAATCTAATAACGCAACGATTTTCACTGGTTGATTTTTTACATGGTTATCTGTCTCAGTGTCAAGCAAAGAGCTTTAATTTTCTTTTATTGCATTCATATGAAACTCAGCGATACAGTTGGCGTAAATTATGACATTTCTTTTCTTTTTATCTCCTCCAAAGTTAGCAAAAGCCAATTCCAAGGATGATATTGAGATAAACAAGAATAATTGTAGCAAAACAAGTGCAATTCCGTCTAAATATAAAAATAAAGGAAATATTATTCATAATTCTTGCTTTGCATTTTTACCATTTTCATACCAACTTAAAAGTTATTATTTAAATTGTGTACGTAACTTGACAATATTGATTCAATTAAGTTGCATTATCTCGCTATCAATTTGAATATGTATGACTAAATAATTGTTCATAATTTCAGTAAAATTCTGGTTAAAGTGTAAATATATACGTGATTTATTTATAATTTTTGTATCTTCCATTATGATTTTTTATGTCTAGCTTTATTTTTAAATTACGAAATATTATATTTTTTAATTATTTTGTTTTTCATTTAACTGTGCTTACTTGTGTACTTTTCGTGCCTTTTGTACTGACTGCCTCGTTGGTACAGTGGTCATAAAACCGCGGTTGCTGATAATGAGGTCCTGGGTTCAAATCCAGGGTCGTGCCAAAATCAGTAGCAGCTCGGAGTCAGGAAGTTGGCGATGTTTCAACCCAGTGCTTTGGAAATCACGTCAAGCCGTGGGTCCTGCGCTTGATCTCTCTCTTTTCGTGTCGGATAACTGCCTCATCGGACTATGAGAGTGAGGGAATAGAGAGTGCACTTGTGTGGCGCTTACACTCGGGCACAATAATCCTCCCCTGCGCAAAGTCTCCGTTGAAATTGGCCGCCGTGACCGAAACTCTGTCTGGAGGACATTATTTTTCGTACATTGCGGCATGCAGGTAGCTTAAAGGTGGAGTAAAATTCAGTAATCAACGCTTGTATTTCTTTAGTGAAAGACGGTCATATGAAGTATAGTTTTCAATTAGTTTTTGATCAAATGTCCCTTTAACTTTTGGAAACTGGTTACTATTACTCCTCAATTACTTTTTTATTAATTATACGACACCATTTTTAATCAGGACATAGTAAAAAAAATTAAGCAAGATATATATTAAGTGCCGTGTAGTGGCGGTTAAGAATATCCACTACCCCATATATTCCCGTGGGTGTCGTAAGAGGCGACAGTGGGAAACAGGCAGGAGATGGGCAGCAGCATCTTCCTGATAACAGTAATATTACAATAATATAAACTGCGGTTGCCAACCCGCTCGCCAGGCGTGGCAACTATGGCAATACACCCCCCAATGAGTAAAGTTACAAAGAGACGGCCCAAGTCCCCGGCGGCCCCGCTATTCCCGGCTACGGTGACGACCATGGTAACGGCGAGGCAGGGGGTGCTAAGAATATCCGGTGGAGGTTCGGTTGTCACCTACGACGACTCGACCTGGCAACTTATAACGCACGCACCCTGAGGACTGACGAGAAGATCCTGGAGCTGGAAGAAGAGATAGACAAGTTGTGCTGAAATATTATAGGATTATCCGAGGTCCAAAGAGAGGGGGAGGACACGGTAATCCTCAAATCCGGCGACTTGTTCTATCACCGGGAGGGCGACCATCTGTCCCAAAGAGGTGTCGGATTTATCGTCCACAAGTCTCTCGTTAACAACGTTATAAAGATTGGAAGTGTGTCGACGTGGGTTGCGTACCTTATACTCAGAACCACCAAACGGTATTCACTGAAGGTCATACAGGTTTACGCACCAACCTCGGCACACCCCAATGAGGAGGTGGAGAAAATGTAAGAGGATATCTCTAGAACCATGCATTCCTCCAAAACCCACTATACGATTTTATTGGGAGACTTCAACGAAAAACTAGGCACAAGAGAGAACGGTGAGCTGAAAGAAGGGAAATTTGGAATAGGGCAACGGAACCCAAGGGGACAGCAGCTGGCTGACTTCTTGGAGAAAGGGGGCCTCTTTATGATGAACTCTTTCTTCCAGAAGCGGCCCCACAGGAAGTGGACCTGGTCGAGCCCCGACGATTCGACAAAAAATGAGATTGACTTCATTATGACGACCAGACGACAATTGTTCAGTGATGTCTCAGTGATCGCGAGGGTGAAAACTGGTAGCGATCACCGAATGGTTAGAGGCACACTGAACCTAAACGTTAAGTTGGAGAGGTCTCGTCTAATGAAGTCAACGCTCCGTCCCCCTCGTGCTTTAGTCCAAAGTCCCGAAACGTTTCCGGTACACCTAAGATTTTGAGTGAGACTGAGAGGTTCTATAGGCAGCTGTATACGTCATCGTTAGAGCCACACGCAAGTGTGAGTAACGATCCAAGAGCGAGTCTTATTTGACACTATTCCGAAGATATCCCGGATGTCAGTCTGAGCGAGATTAGAATGGCTCTCCAGCAACTTAAAAAAGGCAAGGCCCCAGGTAAGGATGAAATCACAGCGGAGCTTCTGAAAGCGGGTGGAAAACTGGTACTTGAAGTCCTTCAGAAGCTCTTTAATTCTATCCTCCATGGTGGCATTACTACGGAGGCCTGGAGCAGAAGTGCGGTGGTCTTGTTCTTCAAGAAAGGCGATAACGCTCTCTTGAAGAACTACAGACCGATTTCCCTTCTGAGCAGCGTGTACGTGCTGTTTTCGAGAGTCATTACGAACCGTCTCGCATGCAGATTCGACAACTCCCAGCCTCCCGAACAAGCCGGTTTCCGAAAAGGCTTTAGTACCATAGACAACATACACACCCTTCGGCAAATTGTACAGAAGACAGAAGAGTACAATCTGCCACTTTGCCTTGCGTATGTGGACTGTTGCAAATGTACCGTAGATACAAGTTTGAGATTCAAAGCCTTCTTGATGCTCTTGTATGAGTCTTGTCTTCGTAGGCATAAAATTCATTATCGTACTGTGTATCTGAACCTTGAAGAATATGATCGATTTGTAAATGCAAAGTTTCGATTGCATTCCAGCGTGTCTGGATGTTGCGTAATTCAACTTCCAGCTGCCACTTGTCTCGTATCTCGTCAACTTGCAAGCTATTCACTTGTCGGTGGGAAGCTCTAAAATTAGTTCTTTGCAGAGATATCAGTTCTGCTGCCTGGCCTTGATCTGTAGGCGAGGTCATCATCATAGATTGATGGTAAACTATGGTGAAACCGTAATTTGAGCTGACTCTTGCGGCACGATCTTACGCAGCACATCTGGTGTTGAAGGTGCAGAAATTTCACTTGCAGGAGGAAAAGGTGATATCTTGATACGCACAGAATCAAAGTATGACCTTGCTTGTAGGTATTTTTTTCCGTAAAGTAAGGATCGGTGTCATTCTCATAGTTGGATAGCTTGTGGTTGTTAACTTGGAACTCGGCCCATAATTTATCAAGGTATTCGAGTCGTTCACTCAAGTACTTACGAGTTTTCCGGCTTGCGGAATCCTTGCTGAAGTTTCTTTCTATCTTCTTGATCGCTTCAACAATGTGTTGTTGGCGCTGAAGTAGACTCTCCATGTTGCATATGTTTGCTGTGTGACTCTCCGAGGTATGAAAAATGTACTCTTAATGTTCACTTTTATTATGTACAAAACACAGATTTTTCTCGAATGTCGACGAGAACTGTCTGTGATAGCTGAAAAGGTAGAGCTTTGTCAAGTGGTCCAGGCCACTCTTATGTCTTCGCGAACCTAGTACGACCTTTTCTGCGCCTTCTCAATTGAACTATTGGAACCCGCTTCTGGGAAGCCAGACAACCGATTGCAGTCGCACAAAATCCACAAAGAACAAAAAGTTACGTCAGCGTAAGGGCCACTCTCCCTAAATTTTCCAAATGTCGATGGAATCCACTGATGTGATCTTGTGTCTTCAAAGGTCCAAAGAAACTGCTTATCTAGAATGTCGACGAGAACGGTTCGAAGGACCAAAGAAACTGTAGTGTGTCTACAGTTTAGAAGATGAGTGCCAAACGAGATGTAAGGGAAATTTAATGTACGAAACAAACCCAATGAAAGTCGTTCTAACACTGATTTTGTTGTAAAGGAATATACTTTATATAGTTATATGATTATTATAAAAATGATGTATAAGCAGAAGTACGGAAGTTATACATGTGGGCGTAATTAACAAATAATATTGTTTCTAAGTGACCTAAATTAATGAGTAATGCATGTTTTATTAACTATTGTGCGGTAACCCGTACACATAGACAATTATAAAAAATATTACCTGTGGATTCAATACAGCTACAAATAACATGCGTGACAACGCCATTTAGAAAATTAAGTACATGATAATAATTTTTAAAACGAATTACTGACTCGATGGTGTCGAGTAACTGGTACTACTAGCTTGTGTCGGTTCCTAGTATTTACAGAATCAATATCACTAATTTTTGTAAAACTATTTTTATTTTTGTGTATGTACATTACATTTTCATAAATGTATTGAGAGGCCAAAATTAATATATTAAATCTTAAGTTGCTCTTATAGCCCTCTTCTGTAAAACAAATATAATTTCAGTGTCAGCTGCATGTCCCCATAGTTAAAATGTCCCCATAGCAAAATACCACACGACATTATGCTATGGAAATAGCTAAAGTAAACTAGTCTAGCTGTTTCAACACTGGTAAGATTTCTAATCTTTTACAGCATATGCTGCAGAACTAAGTCTGCTTGCTAGTTTCGATATAGGCCTCCATTGAAGCTTCGCGTCTAGTGTGATTCCAAGAAAATGTTGGCATCTACAAGACTCAGTTCCCCCATTTAAAATCACATTAGTATTTAATTGTTTGACATTTGAGCCATTAATTTTATACATTTCGTTTTAGTGAAATGCAAATTATTAATATTGAACCAATATACTAATTTAGATATAGCATTATTTATCGTCATATTTTATTAATTGTCGTCTTAATTTAAAACTTAAAGAAGTGTCATCAGCAAATAATACTATATCATGGTCATCCTACTATGAAAGGGATGCGATATGTTATTACATTAATACAATGAATATAAGAAATAATTACATTAAAATTATTAGCAAAGCGAACTTGAGCTATAAGGTTCCTTTTAGATTATTCATATTCATAGAAATTGGATATATCTAAGAGGGATAATTTGTATATATGATATACGTTATAGAACCACACTGAAGCTATATTACGGTTGCTGTACGAATAGGTGGGCTCGTTTTCACAGAATACGAACGTAAAATAGCAAATTAAAGTTGCTGTATTTCGTATGGTGAGTGTAGCGAACCGCAGACCCTTTACTGGAAACGAAAAATTACATCTTAGATTTTTTCATTCATTCATTCATTCATTACAGCCCTTCACAAGTCCACTGCTGAACATAGCCCCCACGGAATGCCACAGCACGGTCCCGAGCCACCTGCATCCATTGACTTCCTGCATGTCTTACCAGGTCGTCACCCATCTAGTGGGGACGCCCTACACTTCGCCTGCCGGTACGAGGCTGCTACCGAGAACCTTTCTTCCCCATCGGTTGTCGGTTCTTCGAGCTATATGGCCGGCCCATTGCCACTTCAGCTACTAACTTTGGGCTATGTCGTTACTCTGGTTCTACTGCGGATATCCTCATTTCTAAGTTTATCACGCAGAGAAACCCCGAGCATAGCCTCTCCATAGCTCGCTGAGCGACCTTGAGCTTCCTCATACGGCCAGCAGTGAAGGACCACGTCTCAGTTCCGTATGTCATCACTGGTAACACGCACTGGTTGTACAATTTAGTTTTGAGGTTTTGAGGTATGCCTGACGAGAAGATGGGTCGTAATCTTCCGAACGCTGCCCAGCCGAGTTGAATCCGTCGATTGAACTCTCGGTCGAAGTTGGACTTACATCTTAGATACGTATCTGCAATTTGATTTTTTATCGAGGATAAATGTATCTATGGGCTGCAAAATCCACTTACCATCAGTAGACTGCGTATTCGTTTGTTACCTTAATCTACATAAAACTGTTATACATTAAGGGTGCGTTTGCAAATCGGGCAAAATTATGCTGTTTTTCGGTACATTTTGTGACCATTTGTGAAAAACAAATTTTGTGCGTACACTTGTGTGTGTGACAATGTAATAGTTCGATTCTATACCTATCAATTTTGCAAACGCGTCCTTAACGTTTGAGTGTCGCCACGAAAACATTTTGTTATAAAACTTGAGGGTGGTTTTATAACAAGTGATTAATGATCGGCTATTGTGTTCAGGGCTGTATTGTACTTTTTTCATCTTGTTAGCAACAACACTTATTGTGCTGACGGTGAAAGATAATTAAAAATCCAGACCCCTTTTTCATATTTCTCTTAAATGTAAACATTTTGATGTTGTATTGAAATATATAATAATATATGCTACTGGACATGTTGGTCTGGAGAAAAAAAAAGAATAAGGAAGATGAACGAGCACACAGTCCCCCTGATGATAACTGGATTCTTTGGCCCATAGATATCTACATTTATACTCGATTATAGAATCAAAATGCAGATGCGTTGTCATCCCTGAGGACTAAGATGAAATGCCTCGTTTCCACAAAAGTTTATGATGTTGCATAAACATTACAACCATCATTATTGCAGCCAATCACAAGCTTAGTGCTTATCAAAGCCATTCTAAAGGCTGCCTAAGAGCACTGCCCTGAGTGATCTTTATACGTCATCTCTGTACACGGCTCAAATGGGTTGTTTTTCCTGTATATCTTTTATATATATAAGTAAAGGCAACGAGCAATCATTCCACCTTATGGTTAATGAAATGAGTCACCTACATCTATCTTTGATCCTTTTACTGGTTACCGCAACGCCCACGCCAAGCAAGCGAAGCAAGCGTGCCGCGGCATCAACCGGCTAAGCGCTAGAAGAAGAATTTTAAGTAATTTCTTAGCGTCTTATCACCATGTTAGGTTAGATTAGAATACTTAAATAAAAAGTCACGAAATACGGATTAAAAAGTAAGTTTTAATTTTAATACTTGTAACGCTAGATGTCGCTAGCCAGCCGTTAAGCCCGCCGCCTAGCAGCTGCGTCACTTCCCCACCACGCAGGCGCCCGTTAAATTCCGAGCCGGGGAGGTGGTAGCCGCAGCCAGCCAGTGATATAAAAGCCCGCTGCGATGATTTTGTGTATTCACGAGTTCGATCACTCGCCACAAGCCGAATCAAATAGACTATCTCTTTGCGATTTTCATTAATTTTAAAATTAAAATTATATTGAGGTCAAAAGTAAAGGGTCCGTTCTTACGTTCGTTCCGATAACAGTGAAATTCATTTCGTTCAACCTGGGATTCAAACTGCTCGTCGGTGGAGAATTTCGGTAGTTCGCGTCGCGTTTTTTCTATAAATAGACTCCGGTTTTTATTACTTTAAAATTTCCTATTTGCGTGCTAGGCGTTTTGCGACCGTATTTTGCTCAACACAGGGTAGGTTTAGGCAGGCCACCGTCAGGTCCGGCGGCCGTAAGGCGCCCCGTGTGGGCCTCGCATTGCAAGTTAGCAAGGTCACGTGCTTTTAGAGTTTTAATTTCATTTAATTCGTCGTATCTAATTTTAACTTTTAAGCGGGAAGTGTTTAAAGTTAAATTTCGGTAATTCTAAACTTCGGTAAAACTAATACTTACACATTTATTATATTTAAGTAATTATATTGTTTTTTAGTGCTATCTCTTCCCACTTTGGGGGGACTTTTGAATTTTATTTAATAGTTTCCTTGGTGCAAAAGACGTAACGGGACTGGTGCCCGTTACGGTTTTTCGCACAACACCCTGCCATAAGCAGGGTGTTAGGGTTCCTTTGTAGTTCTTTCTTGTAGTTCTTTTGCAATGTAGTTTTTTCATTGAGTGATGTGTTAGGATGTCTGTGCTGCATGACGCGCAAAGGGAGGTGCCGCTTTTTGACGGAGCGCTTTCCAGAAGTAAATCCGGGAGAGCTAATACTCTCACCTCTCTCTCCGGTATCGACCCCGTCTCGCGATGACTCCGACATGGAGCACTCCGGCGCAGTTGCGCTAGAAAAATCGGGGGCAAAGGCGACTGCCGGTCAGCTGCGCTGGAAGCGCTGCGCCCAAAACGGCAAAGTCCCCCACACCTCCCTCTCAGACCTCTTCCCAGCCCTCTCGGGACCTCCCGCGCGCCTTCTCGGGAGAGGACACCGAGGTGGAAAGGTGCCCTGAGGAGCATCCTCCGGCGATGAGGTCGAAGGAAGAAAGAGGCGCCGGTCTTCAAAGAAGGCGGACACCTCAGGCCGCCCAGCAAGAAGATAGACTTTTCAAAGCCAAGCCCTCCGGACAGGGCATCGTGGTCTCGGCCAACACGGTCGAGGATTTCAGGGCTCTAACGAGTCTCCTCAGGGGAAAGGACATCCCCTACCACACTTACTCCCTAGAGGAGGAGAAGTGTCTCCGCGTGGTTATACGCGGAATTCCTAAAGAATTTGAGACCTCCTTCGTAAAGGAGGATCTTATTAAACAAGAGACAAGAAGCAAGAGGTGCGCCGTATAGTCAGTCAATAAGACCACCAATACCCCCTATAATCTGGTGTTGGTAATTCTTGGCCTCTCAGAAGAGGGCAAGAAGATCTTCGACATACGCACCGTATGTCACCTCTCGGGGGTCTCGATAGATCCCCCGCATAAGAAGAAGGTTCCCGGGCAGTGCCGTAGATGCCAACTCTATGGACATTCGGCTCGCAACTGCTTCGCCCGACCCAGGTGCGTCAAATGCACAGGGGATCACGGCACAAAAGAGCGCACCCGCAATGTTTCGGCCCCCCCTAGCTGTGTGTTCTGCGGGGTGGAGGGGCATACTGCCCCCAAAGCGCAAAAGCAGAGGGGAAGAGCGCTGTGGGTCGCAAGCAACCCCCCATGCAGAAGAGAGCACAGGGCCCTCTAAAGAAGGACAATCCCCCTCCCTCTGCCTTCGTCCCGGCTCCGGCCCCCAAGCAAAGTGCTTGGGCGAAGCCGCTAAGCATGGCTAGTGGAGCACCTAAAAAGGTGTCCACTCCTATTCCGCTCCTGCGCGCACCGGCATCAATGGTCGCGCGCCCCGCGTAATATAATTGAGAGTTTCTAAATCGTTTTGAACGAAGTTATTATTTTCATAATCCACATAAGTAAGTTAGATATTCAAACTGTTATCTTATGATTTAAAAGTTTAATCAATATTAAACCAAAAATAAATTATTGCATTTCATATTAAGATACAGAACAAAGAAGTCAAAGCAACGTAATCATTTTCAGTAACAATAACATAATCACATAACAAGAGACAGATCAAAATACAAATTGCAATCCTAGCAGCGCAAGCGATTTGAGACACCTTTGTTTTAATTACTAAAGTACGTATATGGAAACGTTTGCGATTACATAGAACTATGACCACACACTGTGATTCACACCTAATTTTAAGATAACTTGTACAAACTGTTATAATATGAATGCAAGTAAAGTAAAATGTACCTTAAAGTGATAGTTTTAAATATTTTTGAATTTATACAGAAATTAAGATAGTTACATCGTGAATAGTTTTATTAGTTTTACATACATCGAAAAATACATTTGCTTTTTTTTTTATAAAATACTTTTGCTAGAAATATGATGTTTATTTTTTCGTATACACAACATTATTGAAAAATTACTACAACTACTACCAAGTTTAGTTAGAACAATTTTAATTTTTAGTAGGTTAGCATATAAATTTAAGGTTAATTGCTTTTAGAGAAGAAAAAAAACTTTTAACTATAGCGAATGTTTAAAACCCTTTTCAAAATTAAATACTACCATTTAAATAAAATTTACTACAGAAAAAAAATAACAGCGAAATATATCATTAGTATTATTTTAACCATACGAAAAATTAATTGATGATAAATTATGGTAAATTTAAGTACGTAAATGTAATCTACTATATTATTTCATTCGGTTTTGCAGGACACAGTAATAAAAGAATATATAACAATAAACAATAACTGTATAAAATTGAATATAAAATCGTCTTGTGCCAACATACAAGAGAGCTTAAAAAGTAACTTAATTTTAATATTGCATTATGATTTTTTTTAGCAGGTGCACTAATAAATATATTAAGGTATCAATTAAATCCTGAAGTATCTGATTAATAAACTCAACTTTATCATATTATATTAAATACAAAATTTTAAAACATAACTTTTTATAATAATTAAAACTTTTTAAGAAATGTTAAAAGAAATGACGAAAAATATGCTGATCGATGTTACCTCAAATTTTCTTCTTTTTTCTTTGTGGTTCAATTTTCATATTCTTCTGGACGAAGCTTGCAAAAGTACAAATGTTACTTCCTTTTAAAATTAATCTGCCGTTTCTTGAATTTTGAACTTTGGTCATCATATTTTTAATTTTTAGTTAGTTGCTATACAATTATTATTGTGGCCTCTTCTTGTATTCATATTTATTTGTTTTTCGTCACATCCGGTATTGCGTCCATTCCGTTATAATATATTTTTTCCATGATGATTTCCATTATTTCCATTATTTTATTTTTTAATTTTTCTCTCTTTATGTAAGCCCGGCGGTGCGCGTACATTGTAGCAGCGCACATCCTGGCAGGGTCGCCATGTGATATATGTAGGAAAGGTCTTGTGTGAATTAGGAGACGTGTTGATGCTTCTATAACTTTAATTATACTGATCCGAACTTATTCTACCTTAACACTAATATATACTATTGTGGTGGCTACACTACAGGAGACCCCACCCAAACTGGCTGTTAATTTAACCTGGTCTGCAATTTCGTGACAGTTACAATGTCAACGAGTTGCGCACTTTGGCGGACAAAATTAGGACTGCGCGCTCTGCTAAAGAGCGTCTCCAGGCTTCCTAGATCACATGGAAGTGATCGAAGCAATCAAGCACTTCAGTTTAGAGACCCTAAAATACTAACTATAGATTAATCAGAAACGATTGCAAGGGCACAGTTAGAAGGACCTTTATATATTATAAGTCATCCCTACACGCAGTTCCCAATTCAATTTACTAATTAACTAATTTAGAGGCCTCCGTTTGCAGAGTAGCCATGACCGGTCATCAACCGATCACGGTAGCCTCTGTATATCTATCACCTAAGAAAAAAGTTTTAAAGGGCGATTTCGAAGCACTGTTTAACTTCAGTAACTCGGTTATATTAGCTAGCGATCTTAATAGTAAACATCAAGTCTGGCTTAATAATAATAATATTAGAAATAATACTAGCGGTTATGACTTATTAGCTCTTAGTAATAGCCTGAAATTCGATATAATAGCTCCTCCGGAGGACACTAGTTATTCACTGAATCCGTCTCATAACTCGTACAAAATCGACTTAGCACTCTTCAGGAACGTAACCTTAACGTTACGCTCTATAGAAGTGGTGCATGAGTTAATGTCGGACCATCGCCCGGTCCTCATGACTTTAGTCATAGTCCAGCAGTGAGGTTCTTCCAAACAAAACTGTAACGGACTGGCATAGGTTCGAGGCTAACCTCGAATCTATGAACTCATAATATTTAGATCAAGTGTCAGACGTTATTGACAGTAAAGAGATGGCCTTAGAAGTCATCTCATATCACCTCTCATATTAGGTCCTTACATATGAAATTAGCGTTTTGTACGGAGGAATATAAAGTCAATTTTTTTGTAAAATATATTTAATTAATCAAAGTACGCACCTTGTTATCTATGCGCTTTGCCATCTCATAGGTAGTTCATTGATCCCTTTGCTAAAAAAATCATGGGGGCGAGGATCAATAAACTCTTTGAAGGCGGTTTGGATTGCCGCATCGGAGTTGAATTTTTTCCTTATAAGAAGTTGTCCAAATTCCGGAACAAATGGTAATCTGTTGGAACAAGGTTCGGGAGTACGGTGGATGTCGCAGACATTCCAATTGTAGCTCATCTAACTTAGTGGTTGTTTGTTGTGCAGTGTGGTCTTGCTTTGTCGTGAAGCAGCAGTGGCTAGAGCGATTGACCAATCTCGGTTGTTTAGCAGCTAGTTCTTTCTTTCATATTTTGCAGTTGCTGACAATAGATATCTGCCGTAATCGTTTGGCCAGATTTTAGAGAGCTGTAGTGAACGACACCGGCGCTAATTCACCAAACACTCAAAAGTAACTTTTTCTGAGTCAATTTTCGTTTAGGGCAGGATTTGGCTGGGTCTCCAGGGTTCATCAGCCATGGCGACGAGCGCTTCCGATTATCGTACAGTATCCATTTTTATCACAAGTAATGATTCGATTTAAAATCCTTCATTATTGTGTCGGTTGAGCAAAGTAACACAGCAGTCGATGCGTGTTTGCAAGTTCGATTCACTCAATTCATGAGGTACCCATCGTTCAAGTTTTTACTTTCCGATTTGCTTCAAGTGGATTCATACAGTTTTATCACTTACCCCAAAGCCTGCAGCTATCTCTGAAGTGCGTTGTGATGGATCCGCTTCACAATAGCCTCTAATTTTTCATTTTTTGGTCTCCGGCCGTCCACGGGGTTGGTTCTGAAGATCGAAATTTCCAGAAAGATAACGTGGAAACCAAAACGTACCTTGCTTTCTTTGCGACACCAGCACCGTACACATCATTAATCCTTCGAGCTGTTTCTGCAGCACTGGTGCCACGGTAGAACTCGTACTCGTAAATACCGATATTTCATGTTTTCCATTGTGCAGTAATAAGCGACGCCAAAGAAAAAATAATGAGGAAAAACAAATGAATGACTGTTTTCAAAACTCAAATGTACCAGCTAAATGAATTTATAAATTTGAATTTGGAATTCTTAACCAAAGAAGAAATATTTCAGATCAAAGTGGTCAGTACGACAAAACGCTAATTTCATATGTAAGGACCTAATATAAAGGTGGTTACCGGAGAATATTCGAGGCAGTTCAAGGCGTCGAGAGATCGTCACTTTGAACTCCCCGGGGATGTGCGGCAATTACTGAGAGAGAAAAATGCTGCGGTGAGGGCCTATGACCGTTATAGAATAATAGGTCCAATTTGCGCCGCCTCTGTAGAGAGGTCAAGGAGTGCATGGCCCAGCTGAGGAAGACACGATGGGACAATCTGATGGAAGATATCTCGCCCTCGCATTCTGCTTTCTGGAAGCTGGCAAGAGCTCTTAAATCAGAAAAAGTCGCTTCGATGCCCCCATTAGTTAGATCTGATGGTCAGCTAGCATTCGATGACTCGCAAAGGCCGAATGCATGACGGATAGCATCGAGAGCCAATGCTCTCTAGCACTCTGCCAGTCGACCCCGTCCACCTGAATAAGGTGAGTGAGAAGCGGCTAATCTGTCCGCCACATCACTAACGTATGACCCACTCCCTCCCGTTACTTTCGATGAGGTGAATACCATCATCAAAAATCTCAAGCCTCGAAAAGTGCTAGGCGCTGACGGCATTAATAATAAGGTATTTAAAGCCTTTCCCTCAAAGTTGATTTGCCTCCTAGTGGCAATTTTCAATGTCTTACTGTCCACCTGCACTTTCCCAGAAGTGTGGAAAGAAGCAGAAGTTATCGGTATTCCCAAACCGAATAAACCCCGAGATAGTGCATCTAGTTATAGACCCATCAGTCTCCTCAGAGCTATGGGGAAAATCTATGAGCGCATCATCCTCAGCCGTCTGAAGGATGTCGTGCTAGACAAATATCTAATTCCAAACGAGCAGTTTGGCTTTCGAGCCAAACACTCATGTGTTCAGCAGGTGCACCGCCTCACGGAGCACATTTTAGATGAGGCCGCAAAGTCAAACACGCGCACTACCTATACAGGAGCACTGTTCTTCGATGTGGTCAAGGCCTCCGACAAAGTCTGGTACAATGGACTAGTCTTCAAACTTATCCACATAGGTGTGACTATACTTGTCAAAATCATACAAGACTTCTTTGTCGATAGATTTCGAATTGAGGGTACTTTCTCCTCTTCCAGATCCATCAGAGCAGGAGTTCTCCAGGGCTCTGTGCTCTCTCCGACCCTATGCTCACTCTACGTAAGTAATATCCTTTCGCTTCCAAGTACTCATCTTGCACTGTACGCAGATGATACAACTATCTATTCTTCTGATTACCACCCTATCAGAATCTGCATTCGGCTCCAAGCTGCAGCAAGTGCATTAGGCGATTGTTACTGCAGTAAACTGTCCCTGAGCCACAAACTGCATCTCTTCAAAACTTGCGTACGTCCTATTATGACATATGCGGGTGTGTCCTTTGCCCACGTCTCCAAAAAGAGTTTCCGCAAATTCAAGTTGTACAGAACAAATTCCTGCGACAAATCATAGGAGGTCCTTACTATGTCAGGAACGCGGATCTTCACCCCTACCTCGACATGCCCACCATCTATTCGCATCTTAAGGAATTATCCTTAAGATACTTCGATTCGATAAAAGAACACATCAATCCGTTGGTAAATTGAGGCGGGCTCGTGCTCCCCAGTGAGGGATATAAGAATATTTCTAAGAATGTTCTTCTTGATCCCGACGACGAGATCACTTCTGCTAATAGGTTGATCTCGTCCCCCCCCCCCTCCACAGGAGAGGGAACCGGTTTATTTAACATTAACACACACACACACACACTCAGACACTACTCTAATACAGAAAGAACACTAGGGCACACCGCGTTCGCCTATAAAATGTGCTTATAAAAATAGAGCGAAATATATTCAATACAAACACCTTTTCCCGCATGAAACTGTATTATTTTTATTGACATTTTGCTTCGGGCTTGCTGACATAATGTAAAGTTTAATTGAATATTCTGCTAATTCTGTAACACTTAAAATATTTCTGAATTTAAGGAATTTTTAACGATTTGTTGTACCGATTTTCCGCCATCAATCGGTCAGATTGGGTCCTGAACGACACTTAGCACAAGTATGTAAATAATCAAGAGAAGAGAAAGCATTCCTAAAATGCAAAAAAACATCATATCCCAGCACTTTCATCCTATCCCTGATCCGATCCGATTTGAGCACTTAAGTGTGAATTTTCTAGACCATTAGTATTTTTCATGCACTGCACTTGAGTGTCAGCAAATTTCGGAAAAGAAAAGAGTAATCCAACGGCAATGTGTATTTCTATAGATTCTATACAAAGCAACTGCTTTTGAGGTTGGCAACCGCTCAGATCCCAACTCTTTTATCGGCGAAGCCGACAACACTTAAGGTCGTCGTTTTCACATTTTTTAATGGCAAACGTGCACACAGTCCTTCTGATTTTTTGTGGATGCTGTAGCCCATAGACATCTCTTTACAACATATTTTATAGAAAAAAAGGGTGACAAGGGAGCACACAGTCCACCTGATGGTAAGTGGATGCTGTGGTCCATAGACACCTACATCCTCGATTACTTATTACGATACTATCCTCGATTAAGTATCAAACTGCAGATGTGTTGTCACCCCTGAGGACATACCTGTAATACCTCGTCTACAGTAAAATGGGTTTCCAGTTCTCTTCACTCAACGTACGAAACACAGCAACTGGCAACATTTATGTTTTGGTGGTATTTTTTATATTCAATATTTTCGCCGCCTACTACGAAATCGCTTAGCTACGTAATACATTTACTGTTTATGATTATTTATGTGATACCGCCTTTTCAATAACCCGTCCATTAATCTTCCGGGACCTTACTGATGCCGTTGCTCGGGCTTTTAATAATTGTAGAGAAAATTGAATGTGAACTTTTCATTTTATTAAAAACAAGCTCCGCCAATGATTGTGCTTGAGTGTACTTCATTTTAGGATTTACATCAATGAGACGAGATTTTGCTTAAAAAGTTCTTACAGTCTCGTCAATAGGTAAAGTTTAATACATTTATAATTTCTCAAAAGATTGCAGATTACTTCGACAAATTAAACAATTAACAAATAAAAATAGAAATAAAATTTTATTACGAGCATACAGAATAAACCCATATCTTCAAATGTGTGCCGTATACAAAAAAAATAATCATATGCGTCGAATGTATAAAACAGAAAAATCCTTTATTTTTAAAGTCGTTTGAAGAATCGTAGTATAGCGAGCAGTGCGGTTGCAACTAGTTTTATTGTACGTACAGGACCGCGTGGACTTATACTTTGACAGAGGGGAACGTCTGTGTATGGCTACTCCCCTCCGGTCCACCGGTAGCCCGTGTTGCCCTATGAGGCATTGCGACCGAACAAAAAATCTCGTAAGTGTGTACAAACTAATTTAGATTTAATTTTAAATGTTTTTTTTAATTAGTTTTTTAAATTATGTTATAACATAATATAATAATAATACATAACATAATTATATTATGTTATGTATTAGATCCATTTATTCATTTGTTACAATCATAGGTCTCCCTTTTAGACTATCTTATAGGGTATATTTGCCATAATAGCCACGCTTTACAAAACTTTAAAAAAATTGCGATTGTCAACCTAATCATCTCATTACAAAAAATTGCTGCGGCTGTTAGCCGCAATTTTTGTAATGAGATATTAGCGGGAAGATGCTGTTGCCCATCTCGTGTTTCAATATTTCCCTCTGTTGACTCTTACAACATCCACGGGATGATATGGGGTACTAGATTCTCTTACGCCGCGTATTGCGTTGTATCCCATACAATGTCGCTCTATGATGTCCAAATTAGCAATAGAAGGTGGAAGCAATGACTCCACGCAGTTTCTATACCTAGATATGAAATCTCTATAGTCTACGATTTTTTCTATATTCTAGTAAGCAATAAGGATCGTGAATTTGTGTAACTTTAAAATTTCATACGGATATAACTTTGGGACATAAACACCAAAAAATGCTAAAGTATCATTTTCAGTATGTAAAACTTAATTTACTATACTTTATCATATTAAGGGACTGCAGTAAATGGAGTGACGGCCTGAAGAAACAGAAAAGTAGTCAGTAGAAGCAGATACCTAGGAACCGTACTTTGTGATAATCATTGGACGGATGTTGTGTTCATGTTTATGAATGATAAAAGGGTATTGTATGAACTAAGATGTGTCTTATTGTTGTTGTAGCCTCTATTTATAATAAACCATAAATAATTGCAAAACACATCAAAAATAATGACAAAAAATTCCACATAATGTTGCACGGCTACTGAGGACAATGAGCACTTAACTAACTACTATAAAGATACTTCTAAAAAACTGACTTGGACAGGAATGAACTCAAATTTATCTGCAAACCTATACTGGCTTTCCAGCATAATATCTTAACCAATATGAATGTGGAATTAAGTTTCTGCTACCGGAGCCACATCCCGCAAACTATAGTTTGTGCGAAGTTTCATTCGATTAATTAGTTATACTCAGTGATTCCGCGGAGCAAGCTGGGATTAGTTATTTGATAAAATGTAATAGAAATATTGTACTGCTTACTTCAATTTAAAACTACATAGGCCTCCCCACGGAATACCACAAAGCACGGTCCCGAGCCACCTGCATCCATTGACTTCCTGCATGTCTTACCAGGTCGTCACTCCATCTAGTGGGGACGCCCTACACTTCGCCTGCCGGTACGAGGCTGCCACTCGAGAACCTTTCTTCCCCAACGGTTGTCGGTTCTTCGAGCTATATGCCGGCCCATTGCCACTTCAGCTTATTAATCCTTTGGGCTATGTCGGTTACTCTGGTTCTGCGGATATCCTCATTTCTAGGTTTATCACGCAGAGAAACCCCGAGCATAGCCCTATCCATAACTCGCTGAGCGACCTTGAGCTTCCTCACGGCCAGCAGTGAAGGACCACGTCTCAGTTTCATATGTCATCACTGGCAACACGCACTGGTTGTACAATCTAGTTTTGAGGTTTTGAGGTATGCCTGACGAGAAAATGTGTCGTAATCTCCCGAACGCTGCCCAGCCGAGTTGAATCCGTCGATTGAACTCTCGGTCGAAGTTTGACTTACCTAGTCAGACTATTTGTCCTAGGTAAACATACTCGTCAACAACTTCGAGCTTAGTGCTCCCAACAACTACCGGCATATGTGTGACATGGACATTAAACATGATTTTTGTTTTTCCATGTTCATCTTGAGACCTATCCGTTGGGAGACACTATTGAGGTCATTGAGCATAGTGTTTAGATCCTCCAGTGATTCTGCCATAAGGACTATATCGTCGGCAAATCGAAGGTGAGTGATGTACTCGCCATTGATGTTAATACCGTGTCCTTTCCAGTGCATTAGCTTGAAAACGTCTTTCAATGTAGCCGTGAAGAGTTTCAGGGATATTACGTTACCCTGTCTTACACCTCTCTGCAGGTGGATAGGTTTCGTACTCTGGTTCTGTACTGGGATAGCCATCGTAGCCCTACTATACAAACACTTGAGCACTTCTATATACCGACAGTCAATTTGGCACCGCTGAAGGGACTGCAGCACCGCCCAAATTTGGACGAAATCAAGGCTTTCTCATAGTCCACATACGCAGGTAATGTGGCAAATTGTACTCGTCGGTCTTCTGTACAATTTGCCGAAGGTATGTATGTGGTCTATGGTGCTAAAGCCTTTTCGGATACCGGCTTGTTCAGGGGGCTGGAAGTCGTCGAGTCTGCGTGCGAAACGATTCGTAATGACTCTCGAAAACAGCACGTAGACGCGGCTCGGAAGGGATATCGGTCTGTAGTTCTTCAAAGAGCGTTGTCGCCTTTCTTGAAGAACAAGACCACCGCACTTTGCTCCACGCCTCCGGTGTAATGCCACCATGGAGGACGGAATTAAAAGCTTCTGAAGGACTTCAAGTACCGGTTTCCACCCGCTTTCAGAAGCTCCGCTGTAATTCCATCCTCACCTGGGGCCTTGCCGTTTTAAGGTGCTGGAAGCCATTCTAATCTCGCTCAGACTGACGTCCGGGATATCATCGGAATAGTGTCAGATAAGACTTGCTCTTGGATCGTTACTCACACTTGCGTGTGGCTCCAACGATGACGTGTACAGCTGCCATAGAACCTCTCAATCTCACTCAAAATCTCAGGTGTCTCAGAAACGATCCTGCCACATTCGGTCTTCAGTTTCGACAGTTGGCTCTTTCTGGCAGACAGATCTCTGGCAAAGATTTTTCCTTTGTCGCCTTTTACGACACCCACGGGAAGATATGGGGTAGTGGGTATTCTTACCCGCCACTACACGGGATGGAATGTTCACTTACTGTTGATTATATATGCTGGTGTTGCCTGGGAGAAAAATAAACTTACAAATTTTGGTGAGCGCGTGTACAATCGCGGGAAGGGAGACATAAGTGTCACCTCGTATCATGTTCTAGTGCAACGGACAATAAGCTCAGGATCTCCTTCACCCTACTATAAAACGCGGGAAGTGCCACCGTCCCGTGTGCACACGTACTTATTTATTATAGAAAGAAAAAACAAAAAGTGCATAAGGTATACAAGGATATATGTGTACATATGTATATATTTAACATATATCATGTCTTATTAATTAGTATTATTTATGTTTCAGGTGTTCGAGAATCAGCGTTAGCGAAGTCAACACTTACCATGTTGGGCACATGATACTCTCGCTTGTAAATGCTGCTTCAAAATTTCTATTTCTATTCTGTGGTATTTGAGAGAAGGTCAAGTATTGAAGTCAAGTATTTTCAATAGCCGTGATAAATACTAGATGTAAAATATCCACACCGCCAACGAGGAACAGTGTCAAAGTTGTAAGGCAAATTCACTTTCCAGATTTCACATGTCGTCGATATATTCTTTTATTGTTTAGACATGCAGGTTTCCACAAGATGTATAATTTCACCGCCGAGTATGCGTATGATAAATTTTGTAAGTAATTTGATATAATATTAAACAGAGAACACTGAAAACGAGAACAAAACACAGCATAACTTATTGTTTCCAACACGCAGCTGTAATAACAAAACAGTAGAACCGTGATTCGCAAGCACATTCAATTTGCTAGGAAGATTTGATTTGCAGTTGTTTGGAAAATGGCACATTTTATATGACGTCACGTCGCGTCGTGTCGGATTACTGTTGCTGCACTGCATTTCTGTTTTCTTTAACATCCTACTCTATAGTATAATTTCACAATCACTGAAATATATGAAATAAGTATGTGAAATGGCGAAAATCAATCGAAGATTTTTCATCTTTTTTGGAAATGGACACGGTACAGTTGTTTTTTTCCACTGTCTAAGTAAGAAGAAATTACCGTATGCATAATAATAATTTATTTAATAACTTCTTTACAATATTTAACAGCAAATAGTCAAATGACTATCGGAGCACTTACTTCATCGTTTTGCGCAAATATTTTACATACGCAGATATTTAATTGAATACACGTAATCGCACCAATTTTACGTATCAAATTCAATTTCAATGATCATACAGAAGCAGCAACTAGCCGGTGATTTCCGCCAAAATTTCCTCGAAATTTCTTACTAAACAAACACATTCCTTCCAAATTTAAATTTAGAAAACCAAGAACTTTTTAAATTTTAACACTATAAGTTATACTAGTTATAGGTACTTATTTATTTGCCAATTGCCACTTCAGCTTCACTCTTGTTCTATTGTTTATAACGTCGTTACACTGCCTTGTTAGTCTGATGGTTGTAAACGCGACTGCTGACCATGAAGTTCGAATCCCGGATTTCGCTAAAATCAGTCATTGTGTTTTTCTGGAAATAAATTCTCAGTAGCAGTCCGGACCGGAGTCAGGAAGTTGGAGGCGTTTACCTCGTAAAGCCGTTGATCCTGCGCCTAATCTCTCTTAGATCGTGTCGAACTGGCTTTAATCAGGCTATGAGTGTCTGGGAATAGAGAGTACACCTGCGCCTGCGCTTACACTCGTGTCCTAAAATTTCGTCCTGCAAAGATGGCTCGTTTCTGTCGTGAGACTGGCTGCCGTGACCGAAATTCGGCGTGGAGAAGACACTTAAATTGCCATAATTTTATTTGGAAGTTTTGTCTGTCTAACAGAGGCGGTTCATACAAAACTGAACTTAGGCAAATTGAGGCTAAGATTTTTATTAAGATAAAGAGGTTTAGTCACGTTACTACAAAGTTTGTATAGGTCCAGTTGATACTGAGAAAATCCAAGTAGATTTTCTCAGAAAGTTATTTTATATAATAAAATAAATTTTGAGACTTCTAAAAAATATACGTAAATGGGCTTTCGCAATTTTTTTCTAGATTATTATCAATAAACAATATCGTGTTTCAGTAACAAATATTTTAAAATACTTCAATAAAATATGGACTTGAATTTCTTTGAATTTTAATATTTAAAAAAAATTAAACTGTATCTGAGACTTGTTAATGTCGCTGGTGACAAAGTACGCTCAAAGGCAAAGTATAGCCATTCAGCGAGCAAATGCAGCCAGCGCTCTTGATGTAAATTTCACGGTACTTGAGCATACCAGGTTCGATCCCTGCTGGCACCAATGAAATTGTTAATTGCAATTTTACGTGTTGACTTACCACGCACTCGGCGGTGAAGGAAACATCGTAAGGAAACCTGCAAATCCGAGATATAAAAAAATATATTTTGAGGACGTGTGAAGTCAGTCAACACGTATTGGACAGCGAGGCGGATATTTGGATTTGACACACATTTGGACATTGCAGCGGACTTTTGGACATTGGAGAGGTGGCCTGTGCCCAGCTGTGCACCACCATCATGCGTTTTGCTTCTTAATCGATATAACAATGGGCGCTTTTCCATTCGCTAGCACGGCACCGGAACGACTGCCGGGGAAGCAAAAACGTATGGCATGTGCAGACATGTGCTCTTTACTTACCTTCGCCGTCTCCGGCACGGCGATGCCTGCTGCCGATGCCGTCGCCGGTGCCGGAACAGCAAGCTACCCGCTCGATACCGGCCGGTAAGACTGCATGTGTATTGTGTACATATTTTAAGTAGGAGGAGAAGTGATGCGTTGAGATTGAGACTCGAAATTTACTTGTGAAATGATGAAATGTCTCCTCGTTAAATGCGGAAGTAGTTGAAATATTTTTGAGTCCATTTTCAACTTTCAAAATAGGGTATAAAATGTTCCTTCTAAGTATCTTTTAAAGATTGGATGAATTCAAAATTTTACTTCTCTGCGTTGATTATATTTTCATCTTAAATGTAAGAGATATAACAAACAAATACGACGACTTTACGAGACCATTTTTCGTATTGTAGAACTTAAGCGTGTGTTAGTACTGACCAAAAACCGAGTGTAGATCGGCTCCGGCACTGGCACCGGCACCTGCACCAGCCTGTTAGAAAAACGAAGCCATAGCGTTCTGACGACGTGCCGGCGAATGGAAAAGCGCCCAATGATAGCGCGCGTATTTCAACTTTATATCTGTGATCGTATCTCTGTCTGACGTTGTGATTGTTTTTGACTGTTTTACTGGGCCCCCAACCTCTGCGTCCCCAGATACTGTTATAACTTGTAAAATGTTTGTTCTCATGATAAGTGAATTTTGTATTCTTAATGAGAATAAAGTTCTTAAACCATAGAAATAATTATTCCGGATCTGGTTGTTTGTCCTTGTGAAATTTATGTATGTAAACTGACTCCACGATACAGGAGAAAATCTAAGTGTAGGGAAAATAATGTAACTATTTTCAAAACAATCGAGGAAAGATGTAGATGCCTATGGGCCACAGCAGCCACTTACCGTCAGGTGGACTTTGAGCTCGCTTGACGCCTTTATTCTGCAATCCAAACTGCAGCTAGTCTCTACCACGTATAAAACTACTATCAAATAAACTCATTTGGTAAAATAGACTTTTGCATAGACTTATTGATTACTTATGTCATGTTTTCCTATATATAAGAAAGCACATTTTACGCAAGTACAATATTGACAGAAACACTTACAGTTTCGTATGTTTCTGACTCATAAATAAAACTGAAAAAAATATTTGGATAATGGATTGGGGTGTTTTGCTTTTATTTATTTATGATTGTTTCTAGAAATCAAAAAAGATTTATTTAAATGAATCAACAGTCATATTCAAAACTTTTTATTCAATTTAGACTTATCTAAAGATCTTATGAATGTTATAATCTACACCGGTGCGAAAAAACAAGAACTTTTCCAAGAAGAACCTACAAGAAACTGGGATTTGTTTTCAAATGCCATTTTAAAATTACATTTATTGCAGCTCTCACAGAATACCAGCGTAAAATAGCAGCTTAACACTGCTGTGTTTCGTATGGTGAGTGTAGAGAACCGGAGACCCTTTTACTGGAAAAGAGGCATTCCATCTTAGTACTCACGGGTGACAACGCATCTGCATTTTGATTCTTTATTGAAGATAGATGTAGATGTCTATGGGTCACAGCAACCACTTACCATCAGGTGGACTGTGTGCTCGTTTGTCACCCTATCCTATAATAAAAAAAAAACAAAAAAAACAATAAAACCAATCGCAAAAAAAGGCGTCAGCAGCCTAATGGTAATCCTAATAAATCCTAAGAATCCACCATGCGACTATTATCGTCAACAACTCCATGCATAAGCATTTTAGCTTATTTATAGTGATTTAAAGGAATACATATAGAGTTAAGAGCACTAACTATGAGGGTTAAAAAAATCAATACCAGTAGTAGTCGGAGCACTTGGGAAGTGCAAAGTAAGACTTTTATATCAAAAAGTTATATAAGACAGTTTTTAACGTGGTAGAGCCACACTGCAGCAATATTATAGTTGTAGCACGAATATGTCGGCTCAACCGGGGAAGGACCAAGCTCTCAGGGAATACCAGATTAAGATAGCTTAATACTGCTGTGTTAGAAACAGAAAAAAAAAACAGAAACTGTTTTTATTCAATATAGATTTTAAATAATCCTTATTGAAAGTAACTCTTTTGTTTAATTTACCTTTCGAGAACCAGTGACCATTAATACTGGAAATGAGGCATTCAATATTACTCTTTAAGGGTGACAACGCATGTGCATTTTGATTCTTAATTGAAAATAGATGTGCCTATGGGCCACAGCATCCACTTACCATCAGGTGGACTGTGTACTCGTTTTGTCACCCTTATTCTGTAAACAAATTACGGTTGCAACTTTAAGTATATCGACAAACATACAAAGCAACGTCGCTTTAAATGCGAGCTTAAGCTTAAACAATATTAACGTGGAAGGTACAAACCTCTTGGCAAGCCATTCTACCGAAGCTAATGCTGCTAGCTAATATTTGGCAAGATTTGCCTCGAGACGCTAATTTTGGAATAAATTACATATACAAGATTATTGGTAGTTGACTTTTAGATAGTTATATTATTTTTCACTAATAGTATTAAATTATTAACAAAGAAAAATTAATAACATAAATTAATGTAGATGTATTTGGTTTACAGCTTTCATTTACCATCAGACGGACTGTGTGCTCGTTTGTTACCCTTACACTTTAAAAAAATAAGATTGCGAAATGTAGTATATCGATAAGCACACATAAAAATAAATTGTTGAACACAATGATGAGCGTGAATTTTTTACGATGCGCGCGCACACCGGCAACTAAAAACGACAGCATGAAGTTATTACCTAAAAGCGACAACTTTAGTTGGTAATTGTCTGTCAACTGTCAAGTTTTCATGAGAACTGATAACTATATTCAAGGTAGTTATTCAAATATATATGAATCTATTAAAAGTGTTTTATTTTAGTTATTTAATACGTTAATGTATATTTGTTACGCTAAAGAAGTATAACTTTACGCGATGGCATAAGTAAAAACACACTTTGTTTTTTTAAAAAGAACTTTTCGAGAAAAGAAAAGAAGAATTAATAAATAAAATTTAAAATAAACCGTTAAAAAGATATAATACGAAAACGTAGTACACGTCTGTCTGATAGATCGACTTTTACAATTCAAAAAATGTGACATCATACCTCTCCGGCTATATTTTCTAACCTAGCGCCTTGTGAGATTTAGTTGTTTATTAGAATGAAAAAAAATTTAAAGGTAAGACATATTAATGTAATAAAGACTTACTGGCTGCTTATCATTTCAAGACTTGTAAGGTGTGTAAGGAAGAGTGGTCAGAGGTAAGACGAGGTAAACACGTATAAAATTGTGTATACTTGCAAAAGGTTACTTAAAAAGATCGGTACTAATAATAAATGTTATAAGTTTTGAGAAATGAAATGAAATGAAATGAAATGAAATGAAGATTTATTTGCTTTGAAAAAGGGTACATTTAGGTGGTTATTATAAATTGTAGTTCAGCTTTTCAGCCATCTATAATAACATGCAAATACATTTTTATAATTCAGTTTACTATATTATAATACATAATTCAATTAAAATATTTATCGGCATGTCAAAGTTTACAAATTAGCAATACTAATACAAATACATACAAATTTAAATATAATTAAGATTAAAATTCAATAAAAATATATAATTAATATTGTGTCACATCATGTCAAATTTAAAGTAGTCATTCACATTATAAAAACAATGTTCATTTAGCCACCTGTAAAAGGCGCATTTAAATCTATTAAGGGTAAGTCTTTATATTTTGGGGTATTTTATTAAATATGAGAATACACATCCAGTAGCAGTTTTTTAATTCGAGCACTCTTGGGTATAATTTCAGCAGCAAGTCTATTGCCATTTCTAGTATTTCGTATGTAAATCTCTTTAGCTTGTCTGAAATAATACATGTTTTGTTTTACAAACTTTGCAATTTCAAAATGTACAGGCTGCAAGGCTCATCGGGTGCAGTGCCATATTGCTCTAATACATTTTTTGGGCAATGAATGCCTTTTTGCATCTGTGCTATTACCCATATTATGAGTCCGTATCGCAGAACGGATTCCACATAGGCAAATACGCAGTAAGTGCTGTATTTTTGTGGCTACTTTGCTTAGTTTGTAAAAGTGCGTACGAAAATCTATTTATTTTTACAAACATTTTCAACTTGACTTTTCCAATTTAGTTTTTGATCTATCCATATACCTAGGAATTTTGTCATATTTGTACTTTTAGGTTTTGTCCTTCAAAATTAATGTTCATTGTTTGGTATAACATGTCATTGAAATTTATAAAATAAGTTTTGTCAAGATTTATAATTAGATTATTAATTTTAAGCCATTCTATTATTGTTTTTACTGTACTGTTAATGTCATTAATATGGTCTTTTAGTGATTGTTTACCATCTGTTTTCACTATTACAGATATGTCATCAGCGAATAAAATAAATTTGTGTTTAGTTACATCCGGAGATTATTTATATAGACCAAGAACAACAGTGGTCCCAAAACGCTGCCCTGTGGTACTCCATATTTGTTTTCTTTAAGATCTGACATGTAATTTAGGACCACATGATTGGAGTCTGGTCTGCTTATTTCAACAAATTGTCGTCTATTTTGCAAGTAGGTTTTAATCAACTTAAAGCAGTGCCTCTAATGCCACATTTTTCTAATTTTCCAGTACTATATTATGAGATACAAAATCGAAAGCCTACGACATATCAAAGAAAAGAGCAGTTGTATAATTGTTAGCATTTAGGCATGTTAGAGTCTCATTTACCATATCGAAAACAGCATGTGCAGTAGATTTTCCCTTCTGGAACCCATACTGACTGGGATTCAGGACATGATACTTGTCAAAGAACGATGTGAGTTTGGTATGCATAATTTTTTCATATACTTTTGACAAAATTGGCACGAGCGCGATAGGACGGTAATTGTCCAAAATTGATTTTTTGTCTTTTTGAACAAAGGCTTAATCAAAGATAATTTAAGTTTATCAGGGAAGATACCAGAGACTATCGATAAGTTTATTAAAAATGCCAAGACGCTGCCTAATTCTTTATTGCAGGCCTTAATTACTTTGGTACAAATGCCGTCATACCCTTCTGAGGTACTATTATTCAAGGTCATTATTGCTTTATTTATGTCATATTCGTCAACAGGGTTTAGATAAATAGAATTATTTAGGATTTGATTGGATTTATTATTTGGTATATTATTTTGGATATCTTTGTATGTCAATTCAATGAAGAAATTATTAAAGAATTTGCGATTTGTTTAGGAAAAGTAATAACTTCGTTATCATATTCAATAAAATCAATGTAATTATTATATTTCGGCTTGGTATCTATTTCATCCTGTATGACCTTCCAAGTAGCTTTGCAGGTATTTTTGCTGTTTAACACATATTTATTATTTGTTGTTTTTTAGAACATAGTATGCATTTTTAAGTAGTTTTGAGTAGGTTTTATATTTGTGTTTGTTTTGAAGGGTTTTCTCCGATAGTAATTTTTCTTAGGACTCTATTTTTCGCAGCTATTCCTAATTCCTTAGATATCCATTTTAAATGGGATTGTAGACAGTTTAACTTTTTATAAGGAAGCAGAGTTTGTAAAGAAGGCATAGCCAATCATGAAATTTATTAAACGCAGCGTTAGGTTCTGTTTCGCTGTAAACATCGGAAAAGGAAAGGCTCACCATATATATTTTAAACTTCTCTATATTTTCAGATGAATAGTCCCTCCTATAGGTGTATAAGGTTTTTGGGTGAGTAACCTTTGATTTAGTACTAAAACTAAGAATTTGCGCAGTATCATGGTCCGATAAACAGAGAGGGAAGGTAAGTCCAGTTGCACCTTTAACATTACTGAATATATGGTCAATACATGATAGTTCTCTAGTGGGTTCCGTGATATGCTGAGTGAGATTATAATTTTGGAGTATATCTAGTAAGTTCTTGGTCACATTATTTCTTATTAAAGTGTTTATGTTGATATCTCCCACTATCACAATTTTTTGATTCGAGTGCTTATACAAATATTTACTAAGCACAAGCTCCAGTTTATCGAAAAACAATCAAAATGCCTTTGTTTTGTAGCAGATGAAGAACAGTATACGCAGATAATAATAATGTTGTGATAAGGTATTTTTTATTGAACAGCATTCAAAATGAAAGTTGGCTGAAGCCTCGTCAAAATGGTTATTTGTTTGAATGCTATACCTTTTTAACCATTATACAGGTTCCACCCTTTTTGTTTTGTGAGTAGTGGAACGCAAGTTCGTAATTGTGTATATTGATATTTTTCCTCGCCACACTTTATGACAGTCTCTGAAAAACAAAGCACATCCGGGAACAAGTCATGATTTAGTTCCGAGAGAGTCACTTCAATAAGTTCTATTTTGAAGATAAATTAATGTAGGATAACGAATTTGTTGTTATTATTTTTAGGAACGAAAAAATCAGGAATTTTGTTTTCAGGTATTTGTGTTGTTTTATTTGGTGTTTCTTATGCTTTAACAGGGAAGTAATATGGTATTGTGCCTTTTTAGGTAATTGCATGTTGGCGCTATTTTTGAAATGTAATTGATCTTATTTAAATCTTTTGAAATTTTAGCCCATTTTAATATAATCGTGCTCATATTTTAGATAATCTATTTCTATATTCAATTTATTACATATTTTATTTTAGACGATGTCATGTTTACGGTATTGTAGTTAATTGAGAATCTAGATTTTTTGTCATAACCTTCGTACTTCGTCATCATCATCATTACAGCCCTACACAAGTTCACTGCTGAACATAAGACTTCCCACGGTAATGCTACAAAGCACGGTTTTCAGCCACCTTCTTGCATGTCTTACCAGGTCGTCACTCCTCGAAGTGCCGTCGCGATTATATAGGGCAAACAAAAAGATCTATAAAAACTCGCGTAAAAGAACATATAGCTGATGTAAAACAAAAACGCTCCGGGAAGTCTGCAGTTTGTGATCATATCCTAGTCGACCCCCGCCAATACATAAGATATGATACACCACAAATCCTCGCGGAGGAACATCGATTCTTGCAAAGGATGATACGTGAGGCTAATGAAATTAAAAAACATCCTCATTTCAATAGAGAAGGAGGCTGGGTACTACCACCTGCATGGGATCCTGTAATTAATAAAATTAAAACTAAACCCAAGCATACCACTATAAGACTTCAAGATTGAGTAAGTTCATTCTGCGTAGATCGAACCAAAACTAATAATTAAAATCTATGATACTCCGCGTTAACTCTGACATCGGGACGTCTATCAACTCAGTCTCTCTTGACCCTGGGTGGTTTTTTTTCTGTTTTATTTTAAGTCTTTATAACGAAACGTATCAGAATCTGTAATTAAAGTAGCTCTTCCCTTTAAACGACAACACAGCTTTGAATGCACTGCTGTTCTATGGTAGAAACACCTACAAACAAAAATTGCTCATTTTTATAAAATTATATTATTATTATATTATAAATTATATTATAATTATAAGGGACAAACGAACTCGCAGGTACTCTCATGGTAAATGGCTACTGCAGCTCATGGACACCTGCAACTAACTTCAAATAAAGAAGACTACAAATGCATTGTCACCTCTGAAAGCTTAGATTAAATCTCTATACTCTTCAGACAGGAACACAGCTGTATACACGCTGCTACTTGACGGCATACATAGGCAAGATTAGTACCTACCCAGACACTCCTGGGCAGAAAAGTATCCCCACCGCCTTGTAGTTTAGACTGAAAGAGAGACAGTCACTGATATGCTACCATGTCAATAATAGTATAGCTGCTTCGAATTATATATCGTATAGTACGTGTAATAGAATGGAACGGAATCACATGTCCCCGAATTTTGTAATTTTTTATAGATTCAATTTTGCATGGCATTTTGCATATATTTGCCAATTTGTTTCCCTACAACGGGAAATGCCTATATCCGTGGTACAGCCATGCTGCAGCTATATCATGGTTGTAGCACGATTGTCGGCGCGATTGGGGAAGGACCTTTACAATATCAGCGTAAAATAGCGGCTTAATGCTTCTGTGATTCGTATGGTGCGTGTACAGATCCAGAGACGCGTTTTACTGAAAACGAGGCATTACATATTAGTCCTCAGGGGTGACAAACAAACTAATAGATGTAGATTTCTATGGACCACAGAATATACCATTCGGTGGACTGTGTGCTTGTATGTCACCCTCTTACTTAATCTAATATTTAAAAATAAATTGGTGTTTGTTCCTAATTTATGCGCTGCCATACCGATGATCAGATTGCGGTAAAACTTTGTCAACTTATTGTTTGCACATGCGCGATGGTTATAGGCTTAGTACAATTAACTTACAATAGATGTACCGACAAATATATTAGAAAGTTATACTATATCATTCAATTTCAATGAATTTATTATCATTTCTTATTAAACAATATTACTCTTCCAAATTTAAAACGATATTTCCACAATTATTTTTTTCGGCAGAAACGCGCTGGGTACGAGCTAGTATTTAATAAAAAGGAATCACACACACAGTTCTCTCAGTTAGTTCACTAGTTCTCAGTAAGTACTGTATGTTACACGATATGTTCGAGTACTACAATTAATAGAATCAAGCGTTACTTTGCGGAATCCATTATATTAAAGTTGAGAAAAATTACTTTGCTTATATCCGCTTAATGAAATAAAACGATGTGTCTTACCTAGTTTAAAGAGCACCTCCCGCCCTCTCTCAATCGCAAAAGGATCACTTTCCACTTAGCTCACTTAGCGGTCAGCCACCGCAGAGTCTACTTCACCTGAGGATGCCTCGTGTAGAGGCGAAACACGTGTCGTATTATCGAAGGCGGTGTGTCTTTCCTAGTGCAGTGGTGTTGGGAGTAGTGGTGCTGGGATTAGTTGTGACGGGGATGGTGCATGCAATTGAAGGAGGGCGAGAGTTGCTCTTCAAACTAGGTAAGACACATCATTTTATTTCATTAAGCGGATATAATTTTTACCAACTTTAAAAACATACAGTCGATTTGAGAACTTCCTCCTTTTTGAAGTCGGTTAAAAAAGAAGTCACGCACCTTTGATGCTGCACCCCAAGACCGGTGAGGGTATTTTATATCTGGCACAAACGGACTTATTAAAAAGCCACCTATCTCTAAACATTAAGTGTCAATTAAAGCGTGATGAAACATACCCTACCCTATCCATAATACTTAAGTCATAATTTTATTTTAGAGAAATACCGAGTTGTTTGAAATGTTCGCAACACCAAACTCACGTTCCAGTCTACCGTGAAATCATCCGACAAAAGCTAAAGTTTCCATAGTAAATTAAATTCCATATCAAATGCAGTTATGTAGCTGTGAACTTTGAATAAGTTTCATACTGTATTGTAGAGAAGTTCCGGCATTAAGGACGCTTAGTAACTATTACTGCCTAAGTGATTGGTTCGGTGAAACAAGGAAGCTATTTTGTGATTTCATAATTTTGAGTAATATAAGAATGTCAGCTTCTTATTTATTAGGGAGGTAAATTTTTACCAGGTAAAGGGAGGAGGTAAACATAATACTTAAATCGCAAATGTCCCTTGTATTATATTAGTAGCGTGTTAAATTATACATTTTTTCGGGATAAATTCGCGTTTAATTTTCTAATTTCATCAGTCTTTGTTATTGAATAAAACTAATTTTACGGATTTAAAATTTCTCCGCAGCCGCATCGATAATGTTAGTTATACATTAATAAATATAATAATATGCACCTTGGATACATAAATCAATTTAATTAATTAATTTCCCTTAGGAGGTGCAATTTTTTATCAAAATTTATATGCGGCGAACCTTAAGGTAGATATAGCTCAGTTAAAATCAGTTCATAACACAATTTCGTAATTTTTTTAATTTTCGTCCGACCCAGTGACACGATTTGAGGCGGTCAAATAGAAAAATAAATAAAGTAGAATTTGGAACCTCCTCCATTTCGAAGTCAAAGATGTAAAATATGAAGTATAAAATTTAACGTCTGTATACGTTTAGAAAATTCTAAACCAATTAATGTGTACTACGTGAGACTTACTATGTACTACTTCAAACGACAACATCCAATATGAATGACCTCATATTTTTTAATAAGAACTGGGGCCAAGGAATTAATTGAAATCTGCAGCAGATAGAAACATAATGATTTCTAATACGAGTATTTACGCGAACACTACACATTTAAATAAAACTAGTTATACGGATTTTATCGCGTATACTAACTTATTTTATATTCCCGACGTTTCGACCACTTTACAGAACCCATGGTCACGGGGTTTTTGACGACCCAATGTCATAGTTAACCATGGCTACTTCCAGATTAAAATTATTAATTTTGTTCCGATCTAGGCAGTATGAACTTACAGTATCTTGAAGTCTTGCAGTTGTATGCTTGGGTTGGGATTTAATTTTATTAATTATAAGAACATAAGTAGATGGTAGCACCCAGCCATCTTCTCAATTGAAATTAGGATGTCTTTTGATTTCAATAGCCTCGCGAATCATCCTTGGAAGGAATCGGTGTTTTACTAGACTGTAGACTTCCCGGAGCGTGAATTCTTCTGTGAAAGTAGGAAAGGTCTTGTGAATTAGGAGACGTGTTGATGCTTCTATAACTTTAATTATACTGATCCTTATTCTACCTTAACACTAATATATATTGTCGTGGGGGCTACACTACACCTCCCACCGACAAAAAAAATATAAATAAGAGATTAATACATTTTTAAAAAATTATATATATAAATAAAAAAGTTAGGACTATTATGAACATAAATTACAAAAATAAAATAGATAGTATATTCTATGGGCAAGTCGGGTGTCCAGATCCCCTTGTCCCATATTAATGTCGGGGTCATAATCTTGTACATAGTTTCGTCACAGTCTATTAATGTTTAACGTTTATGCAACACAAATTTTCTGATTTTTTTCACAATTAAGTTGTAGTGCATTTAACTCAGTCACTTAGGTATTAAGTCATTGAGTCACTTAAATCATTTTGTCATTATACGACTTTTCTACTCGAACAATAATAATACTCTTTTCATTTTCTTAGATTGTTTTCACATTTCAATATTTTCATTTTACTTCATGTATTTACTTATTCTTTGTTAACCATTACTTATTTTCCATTTTCTTTTCTGCATTTTAGCTATTCATTAAATATTTGTGTCATTTCTTTCACGTACACGGCTCGCGTACATACATGATCAAGACAATGACCAATATTATTTAATTCACTTCTTCATTTATAACATTTCAGCTCATAATAATCATTATTTAATTATACCATAACTTTCACGTACGGCTCGCGTACATAAATGATCAAGATTATGGACAATATTCCTATACAATTTGTAATAAATTCTCATTTCCTCATTAACAATACAATAAAACTTATTCCGTGTCTAATCGTGTCCGAACAACCTTAAAAATTAATCGGTTATTAGGTTTTCCAAACTCTCGGCTGATCAGGCCGATTGTATGTGGATATGCTAACCTCCGATAATTTTCTTTACCTTCCTCTCACAACTACACACTATCAATATTTTCATTTACAATTCCGTATTTCGTAACTTAGTCATAAATTTACTCACATATTTTACAAATTTATATCATAAAATAGTCTCGTATAATATTTAGTTACATCATTGTCAGTCAGGGATTGAGGCTCACAATATGGGTACAACAAAATTGGAATTAATTAATTGTATACATAATATGAGTTTCAAAATCGTATTAAGCAAAATAAATATTTTCATAATCCACACAAGTAAGTACTAGTTTCCGAGAAAATAATAAATTATAATAGTTAAAAGCTTATGATTTAAAAGTTCAAACAATATAAAACCGAAAATAAATTATTACACTTCATATTAAGATACAGAACAAAGAAGTCAAAGCAACGTAATCATTTTCAATAACAATAACAACACAGATCAAACTACAATTTGTAATCCCACTCCTAGCAGCGCAAGCGATTTGAGACACCTTTGTTTTAATTACTAAAGTATGTATATGGAAACGTTTGGGATTACATAGAACTATGACCACACAGTGTGATTAACACCTAATTTTAAGATAACTTGTACAATGCAAGTAAAGTAAAATGTACCTTAAAGTGATAGTTTTAAATATTTTTGAATTTATACAGAAGTTAAAAAAATACATTAGCTTTTTTTTTTATTTTTATAAATTACTTTTGCAAGAAATATGATGTTTATTTTTTCGTATACACAACATTATTGAAAAATTACTACAACTACTACCAAGTTTATATAACAAAACATTAATTTATTTTAACATTCAAAAGAACAATTTTAATTTTTATGTAGGTTAGCATATAAATTTAAGGTTCATTGCCTTTAGAGAAGAAAAAAAACTTTTAACAATAGCGAATGTTTAAAACCCTTTTCAAAATTGAATACTACCATTTAAATAAAATTTACTACAGAAAAAAAATAACGGAATATATCATTAGTATTATTTTAACCATACGAAAAATTAATTGATGATAAATCATGTAAATTTAAGTACGTAAAAATGTAATCTACTATATTATTTCATTCGGTTTTGCAGGACACAGTAATAAAAGAATATATAACAATAAACAATAACTGTATAAAATTGAATATAAAATCGTCTTGTGCCAACATACAAGAGAGCTTAAAAAGTAACTTAATTTTTAATATTGCATTATGATTTTTTTTAGCAGGTGCACTAATAAATATATTAAGGTATCAATTAAATCGTGAAGTATCTGATTAATAAACTCAACTTTATCATATTATATTAAATACAAAATTTTAAAAACATAACTTTTTTTTATAATAATTAAAACTTTTTTAAGAAATGTTAAAAGAAATGACGAAAAATATGCTCATTTGATGTTACCTCAAATTTTCTTCTTTTTTCTTTGTGGCTCAATTTTCATATTCTTCTGGACGAAGCTTGCAAAAGTACAACTGTTACTTCCTTTTAAAATTAATCTGCCGTTTCTTGAATTTTGAACTTTGGTCATCATATTTTTAATTTTTAGTTAGTTCCTATACAATTATTATTGTGGCCTCTTCTTGTATTCATATTTATTTGTTTTTCGTCACATCCGGTATTGCGTCCATTCCGTTATAATATATTTTTTCCATGATGATTTCCATTATTTTATTTTTTAATTTTCTCTTATGTAAGCGGCGGTGCGCGTACATTGTAGCAGCGCACCGCCTGGCAGGGTCGCCATGTGATATATGTAGGAAAGGTCTTGTGTGAATTAGGAGACGTGTTGATGCTTCTATAACTTTAATTATATTGATCCTTATTCTACCTTAACACTAATATATATTGTCGTGGGGCTACACTACACTTCACATCAGCTATGTGTTATTTAATGCGGGTTTTATTGATCTTTTAGTTTGTCCTATATAAGAGAGACCATTCACAATCAAGCTTATACACTCCTGCATCTTGCAGAGGGACATTACATAACTGATGGTAAAACTGACTAATCTTCTTCGGCGGCTTGAAATATGTTTTAATAGAAGTACGCTTCAGGATGTAGCCAATCTTGTCAATGACACCTCTGACATATGGAAGTACAGCAGGCACTCGCTCGACTGTGGCCGGCTTCACTCGTTCACTGTGACGTAGGCGCGGGACCCGAAGCTTATTGTCGTTCAAAACTTGCTTGACGTGTTGGAGCTTTTCGGCCAGGTGTTTACTGTCACAGACCCCTCGTGCTCTCTGAAACAAAGATTTACCCACGGTAGCTAACTGTGAAGGATGGTAATGAGAATCGCCGTTTAAATATCTATCTGTATGGGTCTTTTTTCTATACACAGTATGGCTCAAGGTGTTATCAGGATTCCGAATTATATAATAACACATCTAGAAAAGCTAAAGAATTGTTTGCCTCTAACTCCATTGTGAATTGAATTTTAGAATTTATGAACTTAAGATGATCTAAAAATGCAGTTACTTTATCTAAAGGTAGAATTATAAAAGTTTCGTCTACGTACCACTTAGATCTACGGGATCTTAGATCTACGGGAGAATTAAGCAGGGCTTTCTCCTCACAGTCTTACATGAATATATCGGCGATAATGGGAAATACAGGTGAGCCTATCGCCACACCATTCTCTTGCTTGTAGAACTCTTTCTTCCACAATTGGTAGCCAAATGTAAGGCAGTGTCTGAGTAATACTGCATATTCTGTGGTCATGTTGTTTTCCTCCAGCCTTCTAGTTACAATTGAGATGCAGTCTTCAACAGGTAAGCATGTGAACAGAGACTGCACATCAAAACTGATCATATTTTCATAGTCTGCCAGATGTAGGCCTTTCATCTCGCTGACAAAATGGTAGGAATCCTTTGTTTGTGCTCTTGTATGTCCCCTGAGCGGTGAGAGTATTTTCGCTAAGTGTTGAGCCAATCTGTAAGTTGGTGAATCGATTTGGCTCACTATGGGACGTAGTGGAGCATTGGGCTTGTGTATATTTGGTAACCCATACAACTTCGTTGGTTTGGCATACGTAAGTATTATCGATTTTACGTCCAGATTTAATTTTTCGGAGTGTTTCTTTATGAGGTCACTAGTTGTTTTAAGTGTGTTATTTGTCTGGTCGTTTTTAACCTTTTTATAAGTGCTTACATCCGACAAAAGTTCTTGTATTTTAGAATTATAATCTCACGTATCCATGACTACCGTGGCATTTTCCTTATCTGACGGATAATCGTGAGTTCTGGTTTATTGCGTAGGTTATTCAAGGCTCTAAATTCGTCTTTGGGTATATTCGGTTTCGGCGCTAAACTTCGACGTAACATAGACAAAATGTCTTGACGTATCGCTTCCAACTCTTCCTTTCGCATATTGTTTTTAAATAAACAGTCCTCAAAGCTGCAGATAATTTCTTTATACGGTAATCTTTGCGGTGTTATGGCGAAATTAAAGCCCTTCGATAATACTCTAATAGTTGCATCATCTAGAGTTTGTTTTGACAGATTATAGACCGCGTTTAATCTATGATCCGTGTTTGTGGTCAAAGATTGCGTTTCGCTCTGACGTTGACACAGATGTTTGACATTTAATTTGGTCGTTAATTTTTTATATTTTACTATATATGTTTGTTTTTGCATTCGTTATATTTATTAATTTCTCGTTTATTTAACGTTTCGATGCAAACATTATAATCAAATGTCGTTAAAACTGCCTTAAACTCACTGGATGATGTGTCTATGGATATGTTTATGTCATGTAGATAGGAGCGTTTTTGTTGGATTACAACTTTTAACTTGCCTGATTTAAGATCTTGGCGCTTCCTGGAATGTCTTCTTTGGTTGATATTTTGACATACATAGGAATGAGATTATGGTCTCTGCATCTCTTCAAGAAATTTAAGGCTGTTAGATATCTTGCGCGCTTGGTCATGAGATATTCTAATCGGCGAATTTTATTTGCAATTACCAGTCCGTACTGGTTTACATAATGATTTCTTATATTTACGCGAACACTACACATATAAATAAAACTAGTTTTACGGATTTTATCGCGTATATTAACTTATTTTATATTCCTGACGTTTCGAGCACTTTACAGCACCCATGGTCACGGGAGGGACTGAAGTGTTTGACGTCCCAATGTCATAGTTAACCACATTTTTGTGAATATAATTATTAATTACTAAAATAGTTATATTAGCAGAAACAGCTAAGATATATTATTGTTAAGTTTTAGCAACTAAGGTATAGGATATAGTTATAGGAGTTTAAGCCCTGACTTCAGAATGCGAAATTATTTTATTCTTTTAAGTTCTTTGGGTCGGCTTTCAATTTTTGTTAAAAGTTAATTTTGTTAACTTTTTGAGTGGACTAATGAATATCGCAATCTCAATATTGTCTAAATAGTTACATTAAAAATTCATCCCCTATTTTTCCATCCTTAGAGTGAAATTTTCTCCTTTATAAGGAACATATAAAAAATAAGGATTAAAATCGGTTCACATTTGGCGAAGATATGGTGTAACCGTTACCGTTACAGTTTATTAAAGTTCAATTCTGAACACAGGCCTCTCCCACAGATTGCCCATAGGTTGATATTTGCCATAGTTGCCACGCTTGGCAACTATAAAATATACCGCAGTTTTATTTTTATTTTTAGTCATTATTATGATGACGCTGCAGCCAATTTTTCTGTTGCCTCTTACGACACCCACGGGATGATATGGGGTAGTGGATATTCTTACACCGCTAAGTGCAAGTGGGAACGCAATATCATCGTTGCCGTTCACATGTTTTATCTCCGCAACTGCCACGAGCTGCTTCTATAGTTTTCTGTTCTGAGAATAACTTCATTTACTTTAATAGGCTACTTTAAATAATTTCATGTATAAATGAAATAGAGTAGTAAATTTTGACACAATCAGGCATGTTTATGTTTAGACTTTCGGGAACATTTACGATATTATTTATTCGTATCCTTAATTATCAAGGTAAGTTATCTAGTCTGGACATTCATACTACATTGTGATTTTCCCTTATATATTTTTTTCGTCCTTATAGTTTTCATTTCATTCATTATTCTTTTATCTTCCATTGATGTTGTTGTGAGTTTTATTTTTACATTTGGTTAACCATTATTTATTTTCCATTTTACTTCTTACCATTTTAGCTATTCTTTATAAAATTGCGCCATTTCCTTCACGAACATGCCTCTTCATTTACACCTTTTCAACATTACGTGGCGATCCTGCCATGCGATGCATTGCGACATTCCTAGCGCACCGGTGAAGTCTGCATGTGTTAAATAAAAAATTACGTTATAAAAAAGTAGAAATATATCATACACAAATATTGAAATTATGGAATGGTCCCAAATAGAACTAAACATTCACTGAAGACAAATAACGAACGTGCAAAGTGGCCGCAATAATACATATTTTTAATAATTGATAAAATTTAGCACCGCTGTAAAGCAAATTGCAGGAAGGACCACGCTCTCACAAAATACCAGCATAAAATAGCAGCTCAATGCTGCTGTGTTTCGCATGGTGAGTATAGAGAAACATTTTATTAATTTCATCAGGCATTTCATCTTGGTCGTAAGGGGTGACTACGTATCTGCATTCTCTGCATTGAATCCTAATCGAGGATAGATGTAGATATCTATAGGCTACAGCATCCACTTACCCATATCAATAGGTAGACTATGAGCTCGTTTTCACCCTAATTCTATAATAAAAAAAAATTCAAAAAAAACCTGTATTATGAGGTAGTAAGAGAAGTAGTAGCAGCCTAAAATAATCCATCATCCCATTTCGTCCCGTGGGTGACGTAATAGGCGACTATGGGAAACAATAGCAAGAAGAAACATGCATTTTTGCATAAATGTAAATGTAATATGCAAAATGCAAAATAATTATGTATAAAGATTAAAATCTCAATTAGTACCTACATTTACGTATACAAAATAGGCCAAAATCTTTAGGTCAAAAAATCAAATGCTGAAGACATTGCATAAGTATTTTTAGTGCAATCTCCATTATAGCGTATTTTATACTTTTTCTTTTGTCACTTAATTTTATAATTACTTTTTAGCCGACTTCAAAAATGAGGAGGTTCTATTCGACTGTTTTTTGTATTAACTAAATTTAAAAAAAGCAATATAACAAATTCATTTTTGATGATTTATTCTTCATTAAATAATGTTATACATCAAGGGTGTTTCCATATTAGTTTGAAGAAAAAAATTTCACCGATAAGGGTGGCAAAATAGAGAATGAAGTTTCTAATGAAACTATTTAAACGAATTTGAGATTGTGATATTATGATAGGAGTAAATTATTTTACAAACTTTTAATAAAAATTAAATATTATTTGACTTCAATCAACTAAATGCATAAAAATAATTTCACATTCTGAAGTTGGGGCTTTATTTCTTCTACTCAGTATGTCTTAGCACCGACTTGAGGATTTGAAATTATTTTATTATTTTATTTGTTTCATATTGGCGTCTATTTTTTATTACATAGGCTTACGTATCACAACAAATAAAAAGATCACACATATGCATAAAACATAATTTTTTAATGGCCGAAAATATTATATATTTTGAATTTTAGAGTTTTTATCAATATGAACGCAGTCAAGTAAAAGCTCCAATTTATATAATCTCTTATGAAATTATAATCTAAAATGTTACAAAGATATAAAATATAAGGATAGCATACATGGCTTATTTTTTAAGCATCGATTTCACCAACGGAAGTGCTAAGTTGTCAGCACTGTTAAAATGTCGCTGTGACTACCGTTGCGTTTACTTTAAAAAATGCAAACTGTCAAAATGCTCTATAATTTGGCTTAAGTGATTTAAAAATAATCAAAGGTTAAATTAACATTTAAATCAGTTACTAGAACACTCAAGTAAAATCGTGATAGTGTCTATTTATTTCAAACATACAAAGCTTTCGATCACAGTATCTGCTAAAATATCGTGGTTCTTCTTCTTATTGATCATCAACAACTAAAACTCCACTGCTGGAACTAAACCTCTTACGCTTTAGATAGGATTGATCTTGATTGTAACGCTAATCGATACATTTGAGACAAAATGGGTGTTTCTCTAACGCCGCTATCGCACTCAATAGCCGCCTTTACACATAACGCTCTTTAACACATGAATCGCCTTTTACGCGGTGAAGAGCGCGCATGTAAAGATAGAAATGGAAAACAAGAATGCACGCGCGCTCGCCGCTCGAGCGACCGATCCAGCGCTCTCCAAACTCTTTATTTGTAAAGACTTTAACGTGCTTGAAATAAGGTAAATTTTTCTTTATATTGTATTGAATGACGGAATTTGTATTAATACAAATAAAACTGCACTTTTAAAGTCAAGTACCGTAACTCAAGGCAATAAGCCTTTAGTTACAGTCCATTTCAGTTTGTTTGACTGTACAAGTTTAGTGTGTTTGTTTAGTTGTTACGTAGTTTTAATCATTTTGGGATAACAAATTACCTGTATTAAAATTGATAGATATCGATTCAGTAAACGATTCTGAACAAACTACTTTCAGGATGTGCGTTAATTATCTTACATGTTGTATAAGCTGATTGCTTAGTATACTGAAGACTAGCAAATTTAGTTTTACAATATCTGTTCTACTCCTATGTTTACTCTTCTTTTGTCTTCGAGTTTATATTTATAGTTACTGTTACATGGCTCTTTAGTATTATTTGCTATATGTATATCCTTCTCACACTTCATAAGTTGTTTATGGAGTATAGCTCTTTGTTGGGAAACGATAAGGTTTACAGTACATAACTTTTAGTAGGGCTCGTTACACGTACTAATTCAACTGTCACTACTACTAACATACACAGTCATGGTACTATAGTAGCATTTTCCATACAAAAATATATAATATATATATTTGTATGCGTAGCTAAAAAGTATATTGTACTCTTTTTGATATGCTATGTACACAAAGGACCATTTGATTGTTATTAGATGTTGCCGACAAATCTGAATCATTTATTAGATTAGTCATTGAATGAACTGTTAACAGCCCATCTTTTGAGATGCGAATTGATAAGGTCATAAGATAAAAAGCTTCCAGTTAAATTTCTTACTGGAAAAGTTTAGTAAGTATAAATCGTACGAATTTATAACTGCTCCATTTTACATTTTTAACATCTCGAAGTTGAGTAACGTTGTAATTAGCTGTTTTCTTTTAGGATTTCCGGCAGAAGTTTAATTCCATCTCGTCTGACCATTCTTTCAAAGGCGAAAATTACAAAACGTTTGAAGATTTCCAATTTCATTTGAGAATCCACCTACTCTGCGGAATCCTCTTGTATTTTGTTAAAAAATTTGTTCACTGTCGTTTTCATATTCATAGTAGGAATCTAAATATTATAAATCAATCTAATTCGATCTTTATTCACGTTAATTATAAACTAAAAATAAACTAAAAAGTTTGAACTATGCCGCCATATCATACAAAAACTATAAAACAATGCAATATTACAAAAATAATGAAAGTCATTCCATACCCCAAAAGTTGCACCTATACCCGTGCAGACCGAGAAACTCTCTCTCGGACCTCCCCAACCAGCTTTCGGCCGACGTGGACTGCCTCTTGGCGGCTCAGGCCGAGCCTTCTTCTAATGTATAATATGCCTTAATTAGGCGCAACTCTCAGCGGCTACTCGCCTGTCTAGTGGGTAGGCACTTCTTCAAAGTGAGTCCCACATAACCACGCAGCCGGCTGCGTGGTATGTTAGGAGCATTTACCACCTCCCTTCCCCGCTTCGGTCCCTCAGAATAATTAGTGACAAATACGACCATATGAGAAGCACAAGTGCTACTTATGAGAAGGCATTTTCCACACAATAATGAAGTTAGCAACTAATCCTGTAGTTAACAGAAAATACATATTGCCAGTATCTACAATATAAGAAAAAATCATGAAATTGTGTTTTGACGGTCTCACAGACCAACACCCGAGTATAAGAAGGTTAATAATCACTATCCAGATGCATTGTCACCCCTGAGGACTAAAATAAGAATGCTTCGATAGCAGTAATAATAATAATAATAAAGGCGTAGGGAAGTGACGACCCCATCGCCCGCTGACGTAACAGTTAAATGACAAAACTGCTACGTCGGTGCAGTCAGTCAGCGCCCTGCCAAAAGGTGTGAGCGTCGTGCCTCGGCAGAATTGAGGGTGCAAAGGCCCGTTTGTGCTTACGGCCCCACCATGAAACGGCGCCGGTACTGGGCGTCTCCCGTTAATAGACGCCCATTTAATGGGTGATGGAAAAAAAAAGTGTGCAAAGGGCCGCTGCCTGGAGGTCGCCAGGGCGCGTCTGGACGCGACAGCATGCAGACCGCCAGCCTAGCGCGGGGGGCTGCAAAAACACCCAGCATCCGCCCGCATCCATCATCACCACCAGAGGGCTTGGTATCGGCTGGGTCTTCTCGGACTCAGCAAGCGGCACCCGCCACTGGGAGAGCACGTAGCATGCGTCGGACGGAAATGATGAACGCAAACGTATTGGAGCGTATTTTAGAGCAAAGGGAAGAAACTGGAATGTTAGCGTATCGGGCCGGATGCATCGCTTTTCGCAGAGCTGGAGCCATCTGTTCATGTAACGGAGCAAAACCTGGCAGACCGAGTTCGGTACATCCTGCGCTCCAACATATTTGGTGACGCCGAACTCGAACGACTACGACGTGAGGCTGTTCCCTCATCGGATGAAAATGCTACAGCTGGTAATGCGGTGCCAGTATATTCCAGTAGTGGTTAATTCAGACGATGATGAAATAGTCTCCCACAAGCTAGAGCAAATGAGGAGCATATTAGAAGAGGCTATTTGGAAACGCGCAGTACGCCTCGAAAATCGACCGCGACTTACCCGCATAACCTTAAGCAAGCGGAATCGGGCTGTCGTGAGGCTCTCAACCCAATGCTGGTGACCTATTTGAAGCCAGCCGACCTTGCGAGACGGACTCAATTCTTTTGGCGCCGCACTGGCAGTTTGCTGTATTATTGGCGCAAATTTCCACGGCTGGACGCGCTACTAGACAAAGTAGCGCCATCCCAGCCTGGAGAAAAATTGAGGACCGTATCGCAAAGGCAAAGCCCTCATCGGCAGACTGACGCTTCAGGTCGGTAATAATAGACCGACCGCACCGTCAGGATGGCGTTTGCTGGGACAATATTAGTTTGTCCCAGCCGGATATAACGCAAAACTGACGGAGCGCATAGACGACCTGAAGCAGAGAATCGCTGCTTGGGGAAGCGGATTCGGCGATATACCGAGAGGTCGACACGGTTCAACCAGAATCGTCTCTTCTAGAGTGATCAGAAGAGCTCTATGAATCATTGATCGGCCGATGGTACGTGGAACGGGCTCAGCACCGAATCAGGCCGACACTATCGCATTCTGGCGCGGCCTGTGGTCAGAGCCCGTAAACCACAGCGAGGGCCCTGACGGAAGTTGTGGCGAGTCAGTGTGCGAGTGTTACGCCCATGGACCCCGTCATCATAACGCCGGATGACGTAAATGACGCGGTCCGTAGGGCCACGAACTGAAAAGTCCGGGACTCGACGGACTGCGTCACTACTGGCTGAAGGGTTTCGTGGTGTGTCACGCTGTACTCGCCCGACAGTTTCAAGAGGCTCTCGACCAATAGTCGCTCCCAAGCCTCTTCTCTACTGGGATCACTCATTTGGTTCCTAAATACCATGATTCCACAGACCTAGCAAATACCGCCCCATTACGTGTCTACCCACCATATATAAGACACTGACATCCATTTTGAGTACGTGAAGCATTCGTTACCTGGATTTAAATCAAGTGATGTCGCGTGCTCAAAATGGATGTCGGGGTGGTGGTCGTGGAACCAAGGACCCCTCATTGACGCGGTCATTGGCACGGTGATTAAACGCAACCGTCGGAACCTCTCCGCCACCTGGATAGACTACAAAAAGGCATTCGATTCGGTGCCTCATACATGGCTGAAGAGGGTCCTCGAGCTGTACAAGGTTGACTGTACAGTTAGAGACTTCTTCGGGCAGTGTATGGGGCAGTGGTGTACGATCCTTTGTCATCTAGGCGAGCGAATGACGGCTGCGGAGAACCACATAAGGATAAGAAGGGGTATCTTCCAGGGCGATTGTCTGAGTCCAATATGGTTCTGCCCCTCTCTAAACCCTCTCATTACCTTACTGGAGGGTTCTAGAAGGGGATTTCAGCTTCGTAAAGGAGGTACAAAAGTGACCCACTTTTTCTATATGGATGATCTCAAGTTATTCGCCTCCAGTTGCTCACATCTTGTGGAATTGCTAAACATCACTTGTGATTTTAGCAATTCTACTAGAATGGAGCTGGGGACGGATAAGTGTGGTCCTCCATGTCGAAAGGGGTAGGGTTGCTAACTCTGAGGGCATAGATTTATCTATGCCCATCAACCTCAGGACCCTTTTTCAGGCTGAAACATACCGATACCTGGGTATGTCACAGAACATAGGTATCGATGAGGCGGATATGAAACAGTCAGTTTGCGATGTGTTTTATGCACGCTTGACAAAAGTGCTCAACAGTCTTTGTCGGGTGTGAATAAGACACACGCATATTTCGGTTGGGTCTTGCCTGTCCTCATATATACCTTCGGCATGCTCAGGTGGACTCAGACCGAACTGAATGCTCTGGATAGAAAAGTCCGCACTGTTATGACGTCACACAGGATGCATCACCGAGATCGTCAGTAATGAGGCTGTACTTGCCGCGGAAACATGGTGGGCGCGGCTTTGAGCGCTCCCACCATGCATAATTGCGAAGTGTGCAGCCTCCGTAATTACTTTCTGGCGAGATCGGATGATCCATTCTACAGGGACGTCATTTCGTGTGATAAAGGGCTTACTCCTCTATCCTTAGCCAACCAGCAATGGCAGACCCAGCAGTACAGTGCATTTCCGACCGGGAAACCGTGGAGAGAAGGAGCTCCACGGGAGGTTCTACAAGGCTCTACATGAGCCTTTCGTGAACAGTCGCCTCCCTCCACTGGCTACGTTTCGGTGACCTCTTTGGGAAACCGAGGGTTTTGTCTGTGCGATACAAGATACAAGACCAACAATTATCGGAGATACATCCTAAGGATGGCGCCGTCGACATCTGTCGAGCTTGTCGCCATCCGGCGAGTCACTTAGGCGTGTCATCTCCGGTTGTTCGGCGCTTTCTAACACTGAGTATTTGCACAGACACAACCTAGTAGCCAGGATTCTACACTAGAGCTCGCTCTGAAATACGGTCTCGTGGATAGGAAAATGCCACATTATAAGTACTTGCGGAAGCCGTGCTCAAAATGACCGCGCCAGATATTATGCTAATGGAACAGGCACAGTCAAGGATATTTTTGGTCGACATTGCCATTCCGTATGACGAGAACCCCGTGAAAGCCGAAACAGATAAGCGAACAAAATATCTGGACCTGGCTCACGAGGTGACTGACATGTGGTGTGGCCTGCCGACCGAAGTTATACCTGTAGTCGTTTCTGCGAACGGGCTAATCCCAGTCAGCCTCTTGGGTCATCTGGGACTCCGTGACGGACCGCTCCAAGCTCAAATGCAGAAGTCGGTGCTCCTAGACACCGCCTGCATCGTCCGCCAGTTTCTTTCCCTTTCCTCCTAACCCTCGGTCGTTTGGTCACCCCTGCCGAGGGCTTCCATCTGGTTTGCTTTTATTTATTTACGTATTGTTTATGTATTTATTTCACTATATTAATATGTGTATATTCATGCATATTTACAATTTCCATTTATATATTCATACAGCCCAAACAGATGAGAAACTGTTTAAATACCCCAAAATAATAATAATCATTTATTTCGGACCGTGATCCACATGGGTTAGTATATAATTTATAAAGTAATAAGTGGGTCTCTACACTTAGAGGTTAACAATCCGTCTGTAAGTTTGTTTGTGTGTATCTTCTTTTTGTATGTGTCATCGAATTTATTATTTTTTATAGAATAATTGACAAACGAGCACTGTGCACTGATGGAGAGTGGATGCTGTGGCCCATAGACATCTACATCTATCCCCGATTTATAATCAAAATGTAGATTGAGTTTGCGTCGTTACCTCTGAGGACTAAGATAGAATGCTTCGTTATCTTTAAAAGGGTCTCCGGCTCTACATTCACCATACGAAACTCAGCAGCATTAAGCTGCTATTTTATTACAATATTATAGCTGCGGCGTGGCTCTACCACGATATTTGCCCCTAACATCGTCTCTGTTTATCCTGGATTAAATGGAATACCTTACTACTCCAGCCGTCTCGAAAATCACCTTACGTTTATATAAATGTGATTATACTATACTTAATGATTTCTTATATTTACGCGAACACTACACATGGAATAAAACTACTTTTAGGGATTATATCACGTTTAATAACTTATTTTTATATAAAAAAAAAGCTGAAGGTGCTCCGGACTAACTCTGACATCGGGACGTCAATCACCTCAGTCCGCCGTGACCATGGGTGCTGTAAAGCACCCGAAACGTCGGGAATTAATAAACTTTACTTTTTTACTTTTACTTTATAGTTACATAGGTTTAATAAGGATGAAGTCGACATAATCTTATTTTAGTAAGTGCTGCTTGTTCGGTCTGATCTGTCCGGGTTTATACTACATACTCTTTTTAATTCAGTGTGTATTTTATCTTTAACCAAGCTCTTTTCATAGTAAAATTAATAATAATAACACTTTAAATAAAAAGTAAAATCGAATACAAAAACTAAATAAAATAATAATTTCCATATAATATCTTCTGAAGTTGGTGCTTAGACATAAAAAGAATTACGACAAAATCCCCGACTTGAGGAGCTATTATGTGGATTTTTTTGTTTTTGAAGTCTGTTTTATTTTATATTATAGCTTTAATTATCATTTTGAACAACTAGAATGTCATTTAAACATGTTAAAATTTTCATCCCTTATTTTTTCATCCTTGAGAAATGGAATCATTTTTTAATTTATATGAGACCACCCAAGAAGTAAAAATTATTAAATAAAACCAGAATCATTTTTAAATCCGTTTAACCGTTTACGTGAAATCGGTGATCATACATAAAAAAGAATATACGCATATACTTACCATATACGCGTCGAATATACGAGGGTGGATTGAAAAGTACTCGGCCTAACACAGATCCATTCAATTCTAAAATCAAATCTACCCACATTATTTAGTTCAGTTCAGACTGGTTCATTGTGTGAAGTTCGAAACGTGTGCGATAATTAGTTGTGATTTTATAAATTTATTAACAAAGTAATCGGACATAATTTCCGCGAATGGAGCAAATCGAGCAGCGTGCCGTCATTACAACCTCCATAAGAAGGGCTATCATCAAAAGCCATCCATGATGACATGGTCAGTACATTAGGCGATTGTGCTCTGTCATATTCATCCGTCAAAAATGGATAGCAGAATTTAAGCGTGGTAGAGAGAGGTGAAAGATGAACCCCGCTCTGAAGGCCTTCGACGTCAACTACTGACCGAAAATATTAAAAGTACTTGATTTAATAATGGAGACCGCAGATTAAAAATTAGAGAGATAGCCGAGATTATAGGCATCTCTTATGAACGAACTCAAAACATCATTGTCAACGAGTTGGGTTTCACAAGGTGTCTGTGAGGTGGGTTCCGCGACTGCTTTCAGTTGAACAAAAAGGACGCGATTGACTATTTCACGCGACTGTTTGGAGTTATTTAAGCCGATGCAGATGATTTTTGAATCGTTTTGTTACTATGGACGAAACATGGGTTCATTACTGTACACCGAAACAAAACAACAATCAAAACAGTGGAAGACCTGTTCACCACCCCTAAAAAGGCTAAGTCGATTTTGTCGGCAAATAAGGTGATGGCTTCAGTATTCTGGGACTCGAAAGGTGTGATTATGATTGATTATCTTGAAAGGTCAGACTATAAACTCTGATTACTACTGCACCTTACTACGTCGTTTACGAGAGGAAAAAAAGAAAACGTCGAGAAATGCTCAGAAGAAAAGTCCTGTTTCATCAAGATAACGCCCGTGTTCACCGTCAGTACAGTCAATGGCTGAAATTCACAACTGTGGCTTTGAACTGTTACCGCATCCGCCGTATTCACCTGATCTGGCACCATCAGACTTCTTTCTGTTCCTAACCTAAAAAGCACTTGGGAGGTCAAAGATTTTCGACAAACGACGAGGTCAAAGCAGCTGTAGACGCATATTTTGACTCTAAGGAAGAATCATTTTTCAACGGTCTAAATGCTTGAAGGAGGTGGCAAAAGTGTATTGAACTTGATGGTGATTATGTAGAAAAATAAATATTACTGATTTAGTATGTGTTTATTTTCTTGGTTAGGCCGAGTACTTTTCAATCCACTCGTACATAGAACCTTCTCGTTTTTGAACTAGGTTCATCATCATCATCATCATCATTACAGTCACAAGTCCACTGCCGAACATAGGCCTTCCCAAAGAATGCCACAGCACGGTCCTGAGCCACCTTCATCATCATCGACTTCCTCCATGTATTACCAGGTCGCCACTCCAACTAGTGGGGGACGCCTACACTTCGCCCACCGGCACGAGGCTGCCACTCGAGAACCTTTTTCCCCATCGGTTGTCGGTTCTTAGAACTCGGTTAATAACGCATAATAAATGATATTTTTTACATCTAGCATAAAGATATTTTTATTCATAATAAAGAGAAAGGAAACGTCTTTAAAGGAAATTACTTGTAAGCTTTGTAAGTTGTGAGTTAAATAAAATAATTGAACTAAAAATAACATTTTAACAAATCTTTGTACCAACGGTCTTTTGTTTCGTTATCTTTCTTAAAGTGAATACAGCATTGCAAAGCTCGGGATCGAGCCTTTGTAAAAAGGAGTGGTAAATGGCGAAAGGCAATATAGGACACAGTTCTGGATGATTAAAACTTGGATATTCTTTTTTTATTTCGAGGAAGCTTACATTACATTAGTCGTGTAAAGGCGGAGTAAGAGCATCTGACGCCCAATTTCATTGATGAATAGGAGATTGCTATGGGGAATTACAGAAAAAATTTTAAGAATAAAAAGTTTATTTTTGACGCAAAATACATAGCCCAAAGATAAGCAGCGGCGTCAAAGGTGCGATAAGGTCTGATACTGCAATATTCAACCCGTTTGCCAAGAACGAAGATTATGACTAATGTAAATTAATAATTATAATTCAAATTGTCCTGTTTTCACCACATTTTTAGTCCTGAACTATATTCAAAGTTATTTTTTTTTATATTTTTCTAAACCAGCGCTTAACTACAATCCCACCTGATGGTAAGTGGTGATGTAGCCTAAGATGGTGAAGCGCACTGACTGAACAAAAGCCTATTCACTCTTGCCATGAAGGCACCCACATTGTAATCTGATGGAAACACAGATGCTGGCAACTTATTCCATTCTTTGCTGTACGCATGATGAGTGATGTAGCGAACCGTTTGGTTCGAATGCGTGGTAAGTCAACAACGAAAGGATGGAGACTGGCCGTATAGCGCGTTCTAGGCCATTGAATGTTAAAGTTTTTTAACGCTGTTTACGTAAATAGTTTTTTGTAAATACTTGTTGCAATAATCGTCTAAATAGTTTTTGTTTAGTGTTTAGTATATTTAATTGTAGAATAAAGTTGTTGAAAAAGTTTTAATGTAATTAAGAATAATATATATATACCTATGTATATTACCTATCTATTTCATAAATTACAATGGCAAAACGTCGTTCCTACTATAATGAATGATTAATGAGCAATTAAAAGGATTCAGATATTTCATTTTTTTAAGTTACCGAAGGATAATGAAAGGTGAATTTATTTAATTTTTTTGCTATATAGGTACTTATAGCGAAAAAAGAATTAAGTAATAATTTAACTACAGAAGTAATACCTAAGTACTTTATTAAAAAACTTGTTGAAATTTACTTCACTACCCAAGTACCTACTTACATACCTATACGTGTCTTTGTAATTAAAATATTTTAAGTTATAATAGCACAAAATACTGAAATTAAAACTTTGTTTACAAGATTTTTAACTAAGTAGAATACGATCACATTTCTGTTAAGAATCATATTTTGGGTTTATTTGT